>QXTE01000137.1:0-200616 GCA_003942145.1 Platysternon megacephalum
GGCCAGTGGGAGCCGCGATCGGCCGGACCTGCGGACAGGGCAGGTAAACAAACCGGCCCTGCCCGCCAGGGGCTTTCCCTACACAAACCCCAGTTTCAGGAACACTGCACTATATAAATCCATGAATCTCCCACACACAGATTGAGTATTGCATGCAGTTCTGGTTGCCATATCTCAAAAAAGAGATATTAGAATTGGAAGGGCAACAAAAATGTGTAGGGGTATGGAACAGCTTCCAGATGAGGAGAGATTAAAAAGACTGGCACCGTTCAGTTTAGAAAGGAGACAACTAAGGAGGGATATGATGGCAGTTTATGAAATCATGGATGGTGTGGAGAAAGTGAATAAGGAAGTGTTATTTTCCCCTTCACATAACACAAGAACCAGAGATCACTTAAAAAAATTAATAAACAGCAGACTTAAAACAAACTTAAGGAAGTGCTTCTTCACACAACGCACAGTCATCCCGTAGCAGGGGATGTTGTGAAGGCCACACGTTTTACTGGGGTTGAAACAAGAACTAGATAAGTACATGGAGTATAGGTCCATCAATGGCTATTAACCAAGATGGTCAGGGATGTAACCTCATGCTCTGGGTGTCCCTAAGCCTCTGACTGCCAGATACTGGATGACAGTGTATGGATCATGCGATAATTGCCCTGTTCTGTTCATTCCCTCTGAAGCATCTGGCACTGGCCACTGTTGAGGGCAGAATACTGAGCTAGATGAACCATTCGTCTGACCCAGTATGGCCATTCTGATGTTCTTATGTTAGCTTGACCACATTCTAACACAGTTATTTTTCCTAAATACTTTAGAAGTAGAGCACCATCACCCTTACTCTTAGATTCAGTGCAACCTCTTAGATTCAATGCAATATCACCAACGTATTAGATTATTTCATTTTAGTTACTACTGAATCTTGTAAGAAACCAATATAAAAGTATCTGATTCTCAATGAACCATAAATGTTTATATGCAAGTTTTGTGAGGCCAACACTTGTAGGAGACTACTGAAGCCTGAACAACATCTTGTACAACCTACATTTTATTGTCCAAAAATAAATAAATAAAAAACAGTACAGTTGGGAAACATCTACCTTGTACGGTTCACTGAAGAGGGAGTAACTGGTATTAAATGAACCATCTTCCTGCTGTGCCTCCTGATTTCTCCTCTCCCATTCTTTCCTCCGCAGAATATTTCTGTCTGGTTCATAGACACTGCGTCAAAGGAAAGAGAGAATTTAAAAAAAATTAAAGGGCAACACATAAACCAATGTTAATCTATTAGCGTGGTTCACAGACAGATGGCAAAGATAACAAGAACATGAATCAGATTAATGCCAGTCTAATCAATCAGTGGAAGCTCAGGTCTCTGGGTATGCCAGTGCTTTCTCACACAGAAAACGGATAATTAAATTCTTAAGGAAGCCAAAAAAAAACCAAAAACCCCACACATGGGGCAAGCTCTAGCCCGTACTGAGCTTCTCTGCCTGAAATGCGATGCAGAAAAGATCAAAGCAACTTTGACAGAGCACTGAAAGTTCTCTTAAGACACATGGTAATTACAGCTAAGAGTAAATAGAAATTATGAACATATTTCCACTTATGACATATCCTCAGTGTGTTATAAGAGAATGCTCCTTTTTTACATAGCTGTGTTTCTGGAGTGATTCTTTCATTAACTAGCTCCCCAAAGAGCAGTTAAAACTACATACTGTAATGGTTTTCCCAGTTATGCTCCTTCTTCTTATCTCTGCTAATCAGTCAAGTCATGATACTACTGCTGAATCAATTCCTCCTTCGAACTGATTTGACACCATCACAACTTCAGAGTATGAATAAATGAATATTCGAATGATGCGGTTGGGGGGGTTTACAATTATTAGATTAAAAGGATGACTTCATATTTTGCTTTTTCCAGCTAATGCTTGCCTCTTTTTTTGTGATGTAGTTTTGTAAAGTGGAAAATACATTAGTGTCATGTAAGTGTACTGGCCATAAATAAATAAAATAAAGCTCGTCTTTCTCACTAGCTGCCCAGTTAAGCAAAATGGACTTTAAATCATCTACCCAAGTGACTTAACTTAACATGCATCAGGGAAGACTGTTAAAATGCCCAAAGCTGTTAATTTTAAGATATGAGTGTACTGAAAACATCCAAGATATGTAGACACTGTTAGTATTTTAAAATAATTTCTTAGTAGTGACCAAAGGACACTAAAATCCACTGCTCATTTGTTGACCTGTGTGAGATGAACATCTAAGCCTAATTCTTAATGGACAGGTGTTCACCACTATCTCAGCTGACACCTCTGATTGCAGTCTCAACTCAGAGGCCAAACACTGAGCAGGCAGACTTAAGAGTGCTCTGATCCAAAGGAAGTTTCTCTTCAAAGCAAAATTAAGATACAGCAATGCAGAGAAAGCTGGAAAAGCTGCTGCTTAAGATACACTTTCTCTTTTGCTTAAAGAATATTTTTTTATTCAATGCTGTCAATTTTTCACTTTGCATGTGCAATAAATGTACTTAAAATAATACATCTTCTGAAAGAACTGGACTTGACCCATTTGTACCAATGGGATAATCATAGACTGGTCCCTTAGATTATATGGAGACATTGGTTAAAGCCTTACTATTTCAATGGAACCTGTCTTGTGCAGGTGAGATTCCATTTAGCAACCATTATGAGAGAAAGTAGAGAACATATACCACACACAATAGAGAGAGACAAAGCAGATGTCATTTTAAAGGCAACAGTTACTATACCATACCATCTGAGATAGCCCAGTGTGGTAAATAGATAAGTGACTTCTAACAGGAGGAAGGGGTGGAGTGGGGGCAGGATCGGGGGCACAGCGGGGGTGGGAAGATGCAAGGTGGGAGCTTGGGGGAAAGGGGTGGAGTGGGGGCTGGGCCTGGGGCTTAGTGCGGATTGAGCACCCCCAGGGAAAGGAGGAAGCTGGCACCTGTGGTACAGTATTTAATTACATGATCACATACTATACTTCCCAGTCTGCTCTGGAGATGAATCAAGGTTGTGTACTGAAGACAGATATTTCGCTGTAGGATCTCTACCTCATTTGTTGCAGAAGTTTAAAGGTGTGCGCCTATTGACGGTACTGGGATAGGCAGGTCTAGGTCTGCCCAGAACTGAAAGTCCACCTCCTCAACCAAGTTGGGGGGAGGGAGCCACTGAGCCCTGGCCACTAATGAATTCTTGGGACAACAAATGAAAAAAACAGGGACAGGAGTGAGGTTCGAAGGTTAAAAAACAGGGCAACAGAAGGGGACACCGACCTGAGAACCTCCGACAACACCTAGCGCACTAAAAGAGTGTCTAAGGAGGCACTAGACACCACCCAGAAGAACTCACCTCAGAGGCGGGATTGGAAATAAGTCCCACAGTCGCAGAGCACCCCCTCGTCCAGCTTCCTCCTCTTGGTATGGTGGGCGGCCATCTTGGCCAGCGCCAGGAGGACGTTGACAAGAAGGTCTCATGACTTTGTGGGGCACAGATGGGGTGTGTGTAAATGAGGTGGTGCAGGGAAACAAGGTTCTGGAGGAGCTGGAAGAGGGGCTGCAGCCTGGCACACTCTATGTAGATGTTCACCAGGGTCTCCCTCTTGCTGCAGAAGGGACAAGTTTCAGGGGAGCCTGGGAACCATGCCAGATACACGCCCGTACTCATGGCTCACTGGAGGATTCACCAGCAAATACCCCTGGCAGGTAGTGGGACCAAGGTTGAATACAGGCTAACCCAGTGGGGCTCCCTGCTCTCCACCGATGGCACCAAGTCCTGTCACTTGGCGTCAGGGCGGGACACAAGGGCAAAGAAGTGGATGTATGTGGCATGAGAGTGTACAGATGTTCTCAGGATGCCGTTCAGAGATGGATAAGCTGGATGCCATTCAGCCGAGTGAGGAAGTGTGTTGGGGGAAGCAAGGGAGGTTCGTGGAGCAAGGGCCCAATGACAAGCTCTGCAGGATCAGGGGTGGGCGAGGAGTGCCCTTCTGCAGGAGCCTCTCAAGAAAAGCAAGAGAAGCAGGGGTCAAGGCTTTCCTTACCTCCTGGCGCACACGATGGGGGATGCACAGACAGGACAACCCCACCCGCTGGCCAAATGCCACAGGGTCCACCCAGTCCTTTTGACTCTAGTCCAGGAGGTCTCTATTTCTGGTGGCACCACCCAGGAATGGTCCAGCACACAAAGCGGGACTCTACCTTCCACATACAAAGGTGTGGGTTGCATAGCAGGGGTTCTGCTAGGAGAACTTCCCCCTGGGTAACCGCTGCAGACCTAGTGCACTCCTGTCCAGAAAAGCTCCAGGATCATCTTCTGGAGACTGGCCAAGGTCCCTGGGGGCAGGCTCAGGGGGTTGAACTGGTGCCAGATAATGGACAGAACTATCTGGTTGATCACCAGCACCATCCCCGGATGGAAAAGACACCAGAGGGGTCCTGTCCACTTCTGCAACCAGTCAGACACCCTGGCCTCCAGACTGATCCAGTTCTTCAGCAGGGAGCAATTGGTGAGACAGAAAGATACCCATCAATATAGAACAGCGAGCCTACGCCTCACTGGCTGGCACAGAGCACAGGTGAAAGGGAGCACAACTGCCATCCATTCCCGAACATCAGGCCTGAACTGTTGACCCAGCTGACCCGAGTGGAGGAGGCTGCCAAACAGATGGCTTGGCAAGCTTCCACCCATACTAGGTCTCCCAGGTCCTGGGCCACGAGGAGCACATCACTGGTATATGTAGATGGGACCACCCACAAATCCAGCTCTTGAAGTACCAGCTCCATCACTCTCTTACGGAGGAAGGGCTCAATGGTGAGGGCATACAGCTGTCTGGAGGGTGGGCAGCCATGATGCACCCCTCGACCGAAGGTGGTAGGTTTAGTCAAGGCCCAGTTGAGCTTCACCAGACACTCTGCAGCAGCATATAGCTCCTGGAGAAACCCCACAAAGCAGGGACCAAAGCTGAATGCCCACAGAGTGCCCATGAGATACCTTTGATCCACACGGTCAAATGCTTTCTCCTGGAAGAGGGACAGGAGACCATCCCTACATGTGAAATGGAGAAGGTCCCAGACCAGACAGAAATTGTCCACCCTGGGATGGCATAGTCAGGTCAGGGTAGATCACGTCTGCCAGCACAGACTTCAGCCACAGAGTGACGACCTTCGCTATGACTTTATAGTGCATGTTGAGGAGTGACACTGGTGCCAATTCTTCAGGTCATAGAAGTCCCCCTTTTGGGCAGCAGGGCGAACACAACTCGCATGCACAACAGGGGAAGCACTCTGCTCTCTAAGGACTTGGCCCAGATGGTAGCAAGGTCCAGACCAAGGATGTCCCAGAATGCACAGCAGAACTCCACGGTCAGTATCATAATGCAGACACACCAGGGGACCAAATTAAGATTGCACAGGCAACCTTCATTCTGGCATCTCCTAATTTTTGAGAGCTTGACTTCACAACCTTGAATGTAGTTTGTTGCATGTAATATAAAGTAGATTCTCTGTGGTCCCTGATAAGGGTTGCTAAGTTAACTTGGAGTAGTAGGGATCTTCTTACATTTACACCTTGAGGTACCTTTCTTCCCATTTAGAAACTCTGGCCTTGAAAAGCTTTATATGTGGCATCTAGTCTATAGACAGATGTTCAGGCAGACATCTCCTTTTGAGGCTGTTATACGTCTGGTCCCTAATCAGTTTCTAGAAATTAAATGAGCACATGAGTCTTCACTCTGGCACCCACAGATTAAAAAAAATCACCCATATGACATTCACTGCTAAAGCTGAGGGTCTTTTTTCCCTCCACTTATTTGATGCAAAAAAAAAAAATCAATAAAAACATATGGTTTCTAGGTCTTTGAACGCCCATCTACACATCCTGAATTAGATATTGACTTAGCAACGGAATTCATAACTTACAACAATATAGAATGACTATGCAAATGATAAAGCAGCATCATGATGACTAATATGCCATTTATAAACAGTACCTTAGAAACAGCTGCAAGTTAAAAGTTATGTTCCTTTGTTAATGGCAGATGGCAAAATCTCTAGTATTTGCAAGACTGCTCCTTATTTTCAAGAACATTACAAGAATCATATTTCCATGAATGTCACCAAATGTATTTATTTATTTTGTTTCAAAGAGAATAGGCCAACTGCTATAATTTTATTTATTGCAAACACTTTAGTTAATGGAAAATGAGTCTAAGAGTTTCCTTTTAAAAAAAAAAACAAAACTTTCATCATCATCATCATCATGTGCCCATTACGCCTCTGTCGTTTAGGGCAGCGACGAAGCTCCTCACTTTGTAATATTTTTTTTTAAATGTACATATACCTATTTAGGCATTTATACTATGTCCATCTCCCTGATATCTGAGCCATATGACACAGGTTCTTAAACATTTCAAGACTTTTCCCATATGCATCTCAAAAATATATTGATGCAGCTTTTTGAGTATCGGCTAAAATGCCTAGGCAGTTAGGCAAAACTAGACAACCAAACAGCAGACTATCCTCAAAACTTTAAAATCAGTTTATTCTACATTATACACTTAAATCAAACTCTAAAAGGATGGGTTTAACTGGTTTTCATAGACAGTACGTGGTTATTTTTAAAATGCTGTATGCATTCTGAATTCATGTGTAAAAGATATTAATTGGCACATGAGTTGCAGTCCAAATGTTTGCAGTACTTACATCTATATATGAATGAATGAAAGTTGCAGTGTTATTGTAGCCCTGTCAGTCCCAAGATATTAGAGAGACAAGGTGGGTGGGGTATCTTTAACTTTTCTCTCCCTCTCACCAACAGAAGTTGGTCCAATAAAAAATAATACCTCACCCACTTTGTCTCTATATTATCCTAGATATTTCAATCTGCTTTATAAACACACATAGATTTATTTCAGCTCTGCCAAAGCACATACTAAGAGAGGAAAATTTACCTGTTAATTATGTAATACCATTTCATGCTCAATGGATTGTTAGCACACCATCATTACTATGGCTATAGTGGCTTTACATGGCTTTCTTCCCTTCTCCAGTTCCCCCACGCACCCTTTACCACTCCCCACCCCCCAATATACATGTTTCCTGTGTAACGGTCTAAACTATGGAGTTTCCAGGTACTTTGCAGCTCAGACATCCAGAGAATGCCAAACTTCTCCTTCTAAGAAGGAAAACAGGATCAAAACTAAGAAGGACCATCTCCTGGAATTACATGGAAACTTTTCAGAATAAAGGCTAGCAACCTCTTCTGGACAACCCAGGCTTTAAGGAAAACCAGGAATTTAGACTTGGATTAGAGGGTGGTTAGTTCACTGATTCTTCTAGGTGGTACTATGACTATGAAAAATTAACTTGATAATTAAAAATAAAAAGATTTACAAAAACATCTATGGACATTGGCCAATGTACAGTGACATTATACGATGCATAGATCGACTGAAACTTCTCTTCAGGATTGTACAATTGAAGCATGTGCCCTAACTGGAAAGAATTAAGGATAGATGCCTGGATTCTCAGGAATTTGAAAGAAAACCTTTTGCAACACCAAGCTTTCCTAAAAAAAACCCTTCACAATACTGACAGGAGCACACATGGGCTGTCTTTTGCTTGTCTTGACATCAGAAGGAACAATTTTTCCCCAAGTTCTATCATTAGATATAGATACAGACAACTCATGAGAAGGCCTAAATCATCCAAATGGTAACAGGGTCTCAGGCAATGGAGAAGACATCCACCTGAAAATCCTGAGGTTTTAAGCATTGCAGCTTCACTACCTCAGGAGTTTCTTGTTGTCTTCTGGGATGAACCATTCCAGAACCAGCCCACCCAGTAGGTTGAACAACTCAAACTGAAAGGACTATTCTCTAATTCCAACTTGAGAAGCATCTGAGAACATCTATCAACACATTCCCCTTCCTCATCAGATCACAAGTTCTTAGATGATCAAGTGGTATTCACTCCAAAGGAACAGGACTCTTCCTACAAACTAAAGCAGGGGTCGGCAACCTTTCAGAGGTGGTGTGCCGAGTCTTCATTTATTCACTCTAATTTAAGGTTTTGCGTGACAGTAATACATTTTAACGTTTTTAGAAGGTCTCTTTCTATAAGGGCTGGTCCACACTAGGGGCGGGGATCGAAATAAGATACGCGACTTCAGCTACGAGAATAGCGTAGCTGAAGTCGAAGTATCCTATTTCGAATTACCCGTGCTTACCTCGCGTCCTCGCAGCGTGGGATCGACGTCCGCGGCTCCCCCGTCGACTCCGCTAACTCCGCTCTCCCTGCTGGAGTTACGGAGTCGATGTGAGCGTGTTCGGGGATCGATGTATCGCGTCCAGACGAGACGCGATACATCGATCCCCGCTACATTGATTTCTACCCGCCGATCCGGGCGGGTAGTGTAGACGTAGCCTAAGTCTATAATATATAACTAAACTATTGTTGTATGTAAAGTAAATAAGGTTTTTAAAATGTTTAAGAAGCTTCATTTAAAATTAAATTAAAATGCAGAGCCCCCCGGACCAGTGGCCAGGACCCGGGCAGTGTGAGTGCCACTGAAAATCAGCTTGCGTGCCGTGCCGCCTTCGGCACGCGTGCCATAGGTTGCCTACCCCTGAACTAAAGCATCCCTCCTTTCTGAGATACTTCATGCTAATACCAAATATTGTTTGTCATCACCAGCACTACTTCACCTCTTAGAGGCCATAAAATTGCCAGAGAGCACCAATGGGAGCTCCAAAACAGACATCAGTCTTTTGCTACCAGACCTCCATCCTTACATCATCTGATATTTTGGAGTAAGTATAAGATACACATGGAAGTAGAATGTGCGAATCTCTCTTGCATCCTGGTTCTGGCCTTTGTATCAGTCCATCCTTAAGGGACCGTCTCCTGCTGTAAAGGAACTTCGGGAAAGGAGACACAAAACATTTCCTATCTCAGCCTGATCTACCTGCAAGGTGAGAGAACACACTCAAGTGAATGTAGAATGACCTGGCTATGGTTGGCTGCATTTAGTCAAAATGTGGAAGCTTAACTCTGAGTTGCCAGACCTTTCAATCTTTGTTTATTGATTCTAGAGATTTAGGTTAGTATTTCTTGGATTTCAAGATATTTTAATTTAAAAAAACGACATATGTTCTAAAACAGTTCTTAGCAGATCTAATATTGTAACCTTATTTGTATTTTATCCCAGTGTTTTATCTGGAAAGTGTATTTATTTATCAGGAACCATGAGTCTTGAACAGTAGTCTACAGGGCCCCTATGAGCGAGGCAGTTCCAACCTGCTATCCAGTGACCTGCTGCCAGCTGTCAGAACAGCAGCTGAGCTCTGGCAGAGGACTCCAGTCCTGGAATCTGATTGGTGGAACACTAGGGGATCCTGATTGGTCCCCAGCTTCTATTTAACCCAAGCACAGGAACAGGAAGTTGTCCTTGCAGGTTAGGACTGCACACCCCGCAATACCTGCTCCTACTCATCTCCTAGTAACCTCACTCTGCCTGACACCTGACTCTTGGTTTTGCCCTCTAGCCTGTCTTGGACTCTTGACCTCCTGGTATCTGACCCAGTCTGATTCCTGCTCTCACCACTAAGTCAGACCATCCATGCCTAGTCGTGACACTATTATTTGGCTACATTATCTATTCAGGTTTCTTCTCCTAATAGTTCATAGTCGTACACTATATTATACATATAAAAATTTTACAACCTCAAATCCAAATAGAACAACAAAAGTGTAAACCATTTTTACATTAATATGGAACAGTTTCTTAGGGTGGCTAATTTTACATCTCAAACTGGAGCATATAAAGTCCATAGGGACTCCTATTGTACCTTTACTGAACATCAACTAGACACCCTTTTTGAGGTCAGATCCTCCTTTCCACCAGTTGTTCAAAGTCCTCAGTGCACCCAGACTTCCTCTCCTGTGTCAGAGCCCTCTTCTCCTTCTCATGTCAGAATTTACAATCTCCACAGGGAAGCACCAGAGACTGCAATGCCTACTTTCAAGATCATGGAAATTACTATGTCTGTGGGGTTTCCATGTTAAGTTCCTAAACACTGCATGGCAGCATAAAGAACCTATAATGTTCACAGGAAAAAACCCTACAGAAACAAAACTTAAATACCTAAAGATTTATGAATTCCAAACAGTAAAGCTAGACCTATGTACAAGTGACGATAAATATGTAAAAAGTATTATTTGAAGGTTTAGCCCCTGCCACTTTTGAATTATGAGCAGTTAAAGTTAGAACTATTTTAAAAATGTGAAAAACAAATAATATTTCAAAGATTCACAACTTAAAAATGGCTTATTCAACTATCCTCAAAGTGTATCCAAAAGTTCTCAACAGACCTATGACTTAATATACAAAATTTCAGGCTGAAAAAAGGTTTTTTTTTTCTTAAAGTTTTATGGTCTAATTCTCCACTGCATTACACCAGTTTTATGCCAGAGTAACTTAATTGAGTAGCTCCCAGGTAAAACTGGTATAATGCAGTGGAGAATCAATCTAGCCCTGATATAGGATGGTGGTTGTAAAAACTGAGGTTAAAATGGAAACTGTTTTACAACTTTAACAATGGTGTCATTACCATAGTATTTTAAACCACAGAAAGACTAGCCATCCAGAAACACTGTACAGGAAACAGCACAAGATATTTTTAGAAAACATTTTAATATTGACAATTTAATTATTACAGCACTGTGTATTTTGCTTGTTAAATTCCTATGTAGCATAACAGTGCTACCATTTCATGTTTGTTTTGCTTTCCATTTCATTGATTACGTCCATATTCTTTGCTGGCCAATTTACTGGTATCAGTTCCATTTTTACCTAAATAAAAATAATAATTTCAAAACCCTGTTGCTAATAGAAGTTCTTAGAAATGACAGTTCTACATTTCCGAGAGTTACGTGCGTTCCCTAATGAAATTTAAACCATTGGTTCAATTAGAACAAAGAGTCAGCCTTTAATGAACTAGTGACATGATCAATAAAATGCTATACTGGGCTGCAAGTGACTTTTTTGGACTTTTCATCTGGTTTAAACGGCAGAAGTTAATTTGAAGATTTTTACAGTATATTTTCCATTTACAAATAGAAATGCCGTGGGGTAAAGCAATTACTCTGATTTACTGTTTTCTCTTTGATTGAATATAAAGATGTAACAGGGTCTCAAAAAAGCAGTAACTTAGCAAGCTGTGCTCCTATCCACAGACAGATAAAGCACCTACCTTGCTATTTCAAAGAGTTTACCTCCAGGCAGCAGCACAGAGCAAACATCAAATCAATGACATGTGTCTAAGACGAGATTGATGTTTACTCTCACAGCTTTTCATCTTACATCCAATAAATTACTATTTCTTTACAAAAATGTCTGGTTAAATTTCATTTTTCACTTTGCAGTATCAGTTTTAAAACTTTAGCTCCGAGCAATTTTAAAGACAGGATTCATTGATGCTTCATCTTTTATAGCCTGTTTATGATTTGTATTAACCATGAAACACTACCATACAAACATGAATATGAACAGTCTTGTAGTACTAGCCATTCATTCAGTGGCAGGTGCCAGCTTGAAGGTGCTTTAATTACCTTCCTGAAAATTCAAGGGCTGAAACTAGGAGCCACGTTTTCAGAGCTACCTAAATTGCATCCACGAAATTAATGCAATTAATGCATGCAAAACCTACATCTGAGTGTACAATATAGGCTTCTGAGCATGTAAACTGCCAAGTATCATTTGTGTGCAATTACTATTTTATGTGTGCAGACATTTTGTGAGTTTTGTGCATGCAAATGGTTTATGCTCAGTTGATTTGGTCAATTTTGAAAATCTGGATTTAGAAATAGGTTGAATTAGTCCAACAAACCTGAGAACATAAGAGCATTCAGAGGCTCTAGCAAAGTTGGACATTTACCTATGTAAAAGCACTATTTATGGCTCTGCCACCGGAAGGGCAAGCAACTTTTTCTTAGCCAACAATGTCCCACTAATGAATCCAGCCATTCATTTTAGCATCATTTTTATTTCAGAAAGAATAACTTCATCACATTCTAAAATGTGCCATTCCATATACATAAAATTCATACACATACATTCTTCATTTGTGACAAACAAACCTACCATTTATGTATTATCATAACACTGATCATTTTTAACTTTCTTCTAATATGATCCTTAAGGTGTTGGTGCTCTGATGTTTAAAATCTCCAAAAAGACCTAAAATTGAAAGAGCCCCTAGTAGTGACTTGAGCCAAAATAGACTATTGCCCTGATATGTTGAAGGTTTGTTCTTATGAGCAGCAAATTCACCACCTTCATAACCTTACACCAGCAGTGAATTTGCCCCTTTGATTATCGGCAAGGAAAAAACAAACATCATATATGAAAAAAAAAAAAAAGTTTTAAACAAGTGCCTTAGTTATGGAGAATCTGACACTGTAGCTAATGTGTAGGAAACAATCTTCCATTGGTCACCTACTCCCACCCTCATTTTTTTTTCATTAAGCCAAACCCCAGTAAATCAAACCTGAGTAGCACAAAACACACTAGGGAATGTATTTGATTTGAACCTTTATATTTTATTTTGTTTAAAATTATTTTTCCTTGTAGTTTAGAAAAACATAATTAGAAATCAAAAGGGAAGCACTTTCCAAGTTAACTTAACACTTATTACTTATTATTATTTGTACTCTTGTAGCACTTAAGACCCCCAGACATGTACCAAGACCTCCCAGTGTAGGCACTGTACAAACATGGAACAAAGAGACAGTCTCTGCCCCCAAAGAGCTTACAGTCTAAATATAAGACAAGAGACAACAGATGGAGACAGACAGACAGGGGAGTACAGGGAAACAATGAGATAATATGGTGCGCATAAAGGCCAGTTGTCTCAGCAGCACACCAGAAGCCTAACCATTGTTAATGCTTTTGTAAGGGTACGTCTACACTACAGGATTAGTCCGAATTTACGGAATTCGATTTTATGAAACCGATTTTTTTAATTCGATGGTACGCGGCCACAGTAAGCGGATTAATTCGGCGGTGCGCGTCCATGCAGAAAAGACTAGCGTCGAATTCCAGAGCGTTGCACTGTGGGTAGCTATCCCAGAGTTCCCGCAGTCCCCCCCGCCCATTGGAATTCTGGGTCGATATCCCAATGCCTGATGGGACAAAAAACATTGTCGCGGGCGGTTCTGGGAACATCCTCCCCCTCCCTACGTGAAAACAACGGAAGACAACCATTTCGCGCCTTTTTTCCTTGTTGAACTGAGCGGACGCCGTACCTCGGCAAGGATGGATCCCGCTCAGCTCAAGTTTGCAGTCATGAACATTGTAAACACCACGCGCATTATAGTGCAGTTTATGCTCAACCAGGACCAGAAAAGCCAGGCGAGGAGGAGGCGGCTACGGCAGCGCGGCGACGAGAGTGATGCGGACATGGACATGGACACAGAATTGTCTCGCGCCACGGGCCCCGGCGCTTTGGAGATCATGTTGGCAATGGGGCAGCTTCTTGCTGTGGAACGCCGATTCTGGGCCCGGGAAACAAGCACTGACTGGTGGGACCGCATAGTGCTGCAGGTGTGGGACGATTCCCAGTGGCTGCGAAACTTTCGCATGCGTAAGGGCACTTTCCNAGCAAGTTCGAATTCAGCGCTACTCCCCTCGTCGGAGAGGAGTACAGAAACCGATTTTAAGAGCCCTTTAAGTCGAAATAAATGGCCTCGTTGTGTGGACGGGTACAAGGTTAATTCGGTATAACGCTGCTAAATTCGAACTAACATCGTAGTGTAGACCAGGCCTAAGCCTCACAGCAAAGGAGTTATAAGGAGGATTTTTAGGGAGGATAAGGAGTTAATTTTGCAGATGTTCACAGGGAGTGTCTCCCAAGCATAAGGGGCAGCCTGGGAAAAAGCATGAAGGTGCTTTGTTTGAAAATTTAGGAAGTGGGCATTAGAGGCTAATGGCATCACTGGTTAACTGCACGTAGGCGTCAACCTTTCGATACTGAATGACAGCTTGTAAATTCCGCTGGCTGTTACACAAGCCCTTACCTATCTCTGCTCCTGCCTATATCCAATCTAGTCTCTTATTACACCGGTCCCTGCCAAAGAGGTCACACACAACACTCCATTTGTCTAATTTTCCCACAACGATTTTAATTTTCCTAGGCACCTTTATGCATGGAATACCATTTCAATTCTAATCTGCCAAACTATGATGATCTCTGCCTTCAATTTTTTCCTTAAAACTTTAAAAAACAACAACAAAAACCACAAAGACCATAAGTAGAGTCAATTATAATTACTTTTTTATAAAAAAAATCCAACCTTGTAATAGAACTATCTACGAGGTGAACAAGCATAAACTGAATAATGCATCCGAAGAAGTGGGGATTCACCCACGAAAGCTCATGCTGCAAAACCTCTGTTAGTCTATAAGGTGCCACAGGATTCTTTGCTGCTTTTGCATAATCTTGGTGCCTGCCCCAAACAGTTTACAATCTAAGGCTATGATCCTGCAATAGACTCTGTGCAGGCTGAGGGGTCCCTGGTTTCTAGAGGTGGTCTAAACATTTTTTTACTGTTGTGAAAAATATTGAATTGTTGAAGTTGTTTCCATTTTGCAGGGTCTGAAACAGGTGGGGGCTTGTTTTCGTTTTTTACTTTGTCAACATTTTTCATGGAAATAATAGAAATCATTTTAATTATTATTAATTATTTTTATTATCATAGTGCCTAGGACCCCAGTCCTGGATCAGGACCTCATTGTGACAGGCATTGTTCAAACACAGAACAAAAAGTGAAAACTTACAGTAAGACCATTAGAGGTATACCATAGCAGCAAAACACTCCAAGCATGAACAAAACTATACCAGCAAAAATGTGCTTATTCCCCACACCCCCAAGTGGAATAAGCTATACCAGAAAAAGTGTGAAGTTGTGATTAAAACTGCATCTACACTAGGGGCTCCTGCTGGCACTGCTGTGTCAGTCAGAGATCACATGTAGCACACCCGTCACCAACTTAGCTATGCTGGCAAAAGTTGAAAGCGTAGGTTTGGCCTAAGCATTTCTAATACCTTGTCTAAGAAATATCCCTACAGTCTTTTCTCACACTGTCATGTTAAGTCTTTACTTAGATGGTTAGATACAGGAGTGGATTTATCATGAAACAAACTGTGCGATGGCACAGGGCCCCCAACAACAGGGGGCCCCCAAAATGCAGGACAAATATCTGACAACCTGGCCCTGAGTCCCGGCTGGCAGCGCAACAGGGCTCAGGCAGGCAGGCTGCCTGCATGCTGTGGCCGGTGGCCCCACGCCACTCCTGGAAGCGGCCAGCTGCGGGCACATCTCTGCGTACCCCTGGCGGGGGGCGGGAGGCAGCTCCGCGCACTGCCACTGCCCCGGGCAGCACACGGAAACCCGCTGCCCCCTGCCCCCAAGGGGCACACAGAGATGTGCCAGCAACAGGGCTAAGGCAGCTCCCTGCCCGCTCTGCCTCCCTCCCTCCCTCCGCGCTGCTTCGCTCCCGGTGGGGTGGGTGTGCCGGTCACTTTGGGAGCTGTGCTGCCCGAGGTAAGTGCCGCCCCCCTCCTCCTACACCAGCCCAGAGCCCACACCCAGCACCCAAACTTCCTCCCAGAGCCAGCCCCCTGCACCCCAATCCCCTGCCCCAATCATGGTACCTCACTTTATTTTCATTTACTTCCCATTACTTATAATATAGGAGGAGGATGAAGAAAAAAAGAATGAAAAATGAGGGGGAGGGAGATAAGAGAGAATGTTCTTTTTCTTGGCTGGGTCCCCCGGGGGGGGCGAAAATGAAGCTGCGCACAGGACCCCACTAACTCTAAATCCGCTGCTAGTTAGACAACAGGATGACAATGATAAAACCATTACTTTCTGTCTCCACTGCAACTTCCATGTTGCTTCCACCAGGAGAACTACAGCTTTAGTGGATTATGCACCTGATTTTCCCTAGTTGTAGGCAATGTCTAATATTTTTTAATCCCTTTTCATTTTAGGTCTTAATTTAGATGTGCAAGCTCTTCAGTTCATGCTCTATGAATTTTATGCACATGTAAAGTGACATGTATCACTTATGGTGCTATCAAAATAAATAATAGTAATTAAAATAGGGTAATGAGCTCTCCGAGTAGGTCTACACTGGAATAAAAGAAGGCAGCCTGGCCATAGCCAGGCTGGGTGTTTAATTGCTGTGTAGATGTACTCTATGACTAAAAGAAGAGCAGCTGAATTCTACACTTGGGGATCAATTCTGCAAGGTGATAAGCATTCTGGCTCTGATCCAGCAATGCACTTAAGCATATGCTTAATTGTAAGTATATGCTTAAGTGCTTTGCTGTCTCAGGATCAGAGCACTCAGCACATTGCAGGATTAAGCCCTAGATGAAACTTCTAAGTGGTCTTCGAGTGTCAGGCCATATTGAGCATATTCCAATAGTTCAGCCTCCAGTTGACAGACCAGTCGGGGGTAATTTTAATTTGTTTGTTAGCCCTAACAATGCCCCTACCTAGTTAAGTCTATAGAAAATGTGAGTCAAAAATGTGCAACAGGTATTTAGCTTTAATGTGTACAAATCTGTAAAAACTCTTGGCTATCACTGTGACTTAATTCTGAAATAAAATTCATGAAGACATCAAAATACAGTACTACCTGCCTCCTGCATGAAACATGGGATGCATAATTGCAGCTATATGTAATATTTTACTTTCAAGGAAAGATAAAGTACAGTATTCTATTACAAATGTCAGCTGCTAGTAACCATCAATTCTATGACTCATGAAAATGTCTATACATGTTTTATTAACAAAGCAACATTTCCAATTTACTGTTACTATAATGGATAATGACTCAAGGTTCATCAAGGTTAATCAAGAAAATGATGTACATTTTGTATTGTATTATGTTTTACTTGGCTTAAAAAGGATCATGTGTGACAGCCTTTCTGAGTGCGTTAAATCATGATTTACAATGTTATGGAAACTACACAATTGCTGGAATGTGAAACAAATAATGAACAATCACAGTGTAAGTCATCACATTTTATATATATGCAAAAAACACTTCTTCCTTGGGCATTCAGTGGACATTCATAGAGTTTGTTTTTGAATTTGCAGAATAGATATATGTTTTGCAGTACTTTGCTTGTGGTTTATTTTTCATTTTTATTTCATAGATAATTATATTATTTTATAAAGAGAAGTTTTATTACAGAGCAACCATCATGACTCATAGTTAAGGTTCAGTTGAGTTTTGTATCTATATATCATAATACACATACGCACACACCCACAAAACAAACATGGATGAAAAGAAATGCAAACAAAAAATAAATCAAAACCAAGGTATTTCAAAACCTATGCCAGTTCTACATATACAAAAAACAAACTCAGTGAATGTCTAAGGAAGAAGTCCAATAAGGTTTTCTCTCATACAAACACAAGACACTGTGCCTTATTATACAAAGAAACACTCTATCCCTGCCCCCAGTGATAGTTCCTATGTACCAGGAGTCCGCAAGGATTATACATTTATATAAGTAATAATAATGAGATACCATTTTAAACCTGGTATAAGTGAAATATGACTCAGACCAACAGCATCCTGCATATAGGAAAGTAAAAATCACATCTTGTACCTACATATACAGATACTTTGATAAAAATAATAATGGCTCCACTCAAAAAAGTCTGGCCTCAAGGAAACAAGAAAGCTGTCTTTTAGTATGTATTTTTTTACTCCAAAAGTGAAAGTACTTTATATACAGTATACTGTGTTCCTTTAAGAAGTAAATGTTACCAGCTAAACAGATTGTGTTGCACTATACAACTCACCAGTTTCTATAAAATCAACTGCACACATTTTAACTGCAGCTAATTAAATGCAATGCTATTCCAAATTGTCGCCTTCAAACACTGCAAATGCCAGCAGAAGCTGGAGTTTATGCTTGCCCAATTAACAAGTTAACCACATAGCACTTATTCTTAGAATCTAAATGAGAAGAGTGCAAAACACACAAAAAATAATATAAATTCCAGTTTCCTGTTCATTAAATCCTGCTTGGCCTCTGCAACTCTGCCATATTTTGACACGTAGCCCCAAAGGGCACAAAATCAAAATTAGAAACAGAAGTTAGGCAAAACTGGCATACTCAGCTCTAAACAACAATTTATGTCCATACAGGAATAAAAAATGCACGTCTTCTTTAAATGAGGAATATGTTGAAGCTTTTGCACAATGGGACAAGTATAATTAATTTCTGCTTCTTACATAGAGTTTTTCATCATGTTATTCACTATTCATTGAGTCTAGGAGGTGAGCATTTGTATCAAAATTCATGCTGCCCATCTTTGAAATTGTTTGCAGGAGCACCCATGTATACATACAAGCACTTAATTACTTAAGTGAGATGCAATGGGAAATGCCGTATTTTACTTTTCATTATATCCAATAAAGATTTCAAATTAACACATTTTTCTTTTTAATGGCTTGTGTCGGTCTTATTACTCTGCTTTTATTTAAAAAGGATGTCAGGATATGGCCTGCTTACAAACCCAACAATAAAGGAAATTTTTCAGAAAGAAAAACAGAGCACTAAACCAACTAATGGTAACATAACTAAGGGGAAAATGGTCATTTAAAACCCTTTAAATATGGTATTACTACGTCTAGTTTAAGGAATGCTTCAATTTTGGACAGATTATAATTTCTTTAAATACCTCAGCATTTGACAAAATGACATTAAAATGAGAGGCGGCCATCCAGCAGCTGAACCATGTGATAGATGCAGAAGCCACTCCAAAAACACCAATATAACTGCATGGGGAGCCTGCCAAAGAGCCAGATGCTGCTTATAAAAGAATATCAGCTTGGCTTCAAAGTCCTGTGGTTCCAATCCAAAATGGGTAAGCAAGTGGTCTGATGAAGTATGATACATGGTACCCTATATCCCAAACAGCTGCTTTATTTTCAGAACTTCTTTCAACAAATTTTAAAATATCTAGTATTTTTGAGGAGGGGAAATAGCTTCCAAGAAAATAAAAGGGCAATGGGGGAAGCTCTTCATACTTTATTTTTAAAGCATATTTTCACAAATACACGCTTATATCAGAGTAAGTTGCCCAGGATTTTGCTTAAGCATTTGTAAGGAGTGAAACTTTATTATTTCCTAATCAAAAAGCCAGTATGGTCTAGTGGACCAAACATAGGGCTGGGAGCAAGGTATTCCAGAGTTCTAGTTTTGACACTAACACATTGTGTTAGCCTTGGGCAAATTACTTACCCTTTCATAGAATATCAGGGTTAGAAGGGACTCAGGAGGTCATCTAGTCCAATCCCCTGCTCAAAGCAGGACCAATCCCCAGACAGATTTTTGCCCCAGATCCCTAAATGGCCCCCTCAAAGATTGAACTCACAACCCTGGGCTTAGCAGGCCTCCTTCCTACTGTCAAAAAAAAACAAAAAACGAGGGGGTGGGGTGGGGTGGGGGTGGGAGGCAATCAATGATGAAGGAAATCCCCCAGGACTGTCCAGTCCAGAGAGGCCCACAAAACAATGGTAATCAAGACAGCAGCCTCCTCCTCCTCCTCTACAATTTACAAAGAAATGTCCTATGCCAGGAACCCATCCTATCTCCCTCCTGCAGCTATTCTCTCTACAGGTCAGCCTATAACAGATCTAGTATCCAGGCTCTTCTGGGTCTTGTGTGGCTCAGAAAGTTGCAAATGCATAGAATTATGACAATTCCCCAAGGGAATCTATAACTTCTGTAGGTTGCCCTGGCTGCTTGTCATGCTGTGTATTGAAACATACGTGCTGCTGGGGCTGCTGAATGGTGGGTGAGAAGTTTTATGAATGAGAGTAAACATTTATAAGAACTATAATCATCTGATTTGGGATGTGATTACACCTACTTTACTTGTTTCAGATTCTGCAATCTCAAGGTCTGAACTTAAAAGAGATGACTATCAAGACACTGGACTAGTTACCAAATGCACACCAATTTTTTACAAGAACATAACTTATGAAACCAGCTGGAAGATGTGTTAACATTTAAAACACAGGATTGTGCTGGTGTAAGGAATTTGTGCCTCATTTACATTTATTTCACTTACAGTTAAAGCAGCTGTAAATTGTTTTCATGCTTGGGAGACAGGGAGTCGGAGAGGGAGCCAGAAAAGGGCAGAAAGGCGATGACTGTGCACTCCACAGATATGTCTGAACTGCGGAGTTAGCCCAGGCAAGCCTAGCCCAAGTAGAGTCTCTCCACAGCAAAGCCCTACCCATGCCAGACCTGTGTGGTGGCACCCACAGTGGTGCTATACTAGCCTGTGCTGGGCTAGATTTCTAGCAGGCTATCCCATGGGTCTTAGTAGTGCATTAAACTGAGCCACTCACTGTATTATGGGAGAATTTGTCTGTCCCTCCTGCGCTCTAATGGGTCTTACTGATATCGCACCACTGCTTTATCAGAAGGCTGGTGTTCGCTTCTGGCCAACTGGCAGCATGGAAGGAGGATTTCTTGGATAGCATCTTTTTCAAAATGCTGGGGAAGTGCAGCAGAAATGGAACAGGCAAACATGGGGTTGAAATGCAGTGCAGAAGAAAGGACAAGTTGGACAAGAAAAGTACAGCCTAGGTGGAATGGTGGGATAGCATTAGAGAACTTACAGCACCTGGACTTGCATTCTCATTGCAAAGTAGGTGGGCTCTGTGAGCCCAGGCTGACATGAAACCAAGCTCAAGCCTATACCCTCAGCCATGCCTAATAGCAGTGGGCTTAAAGGACCCTGAAGCCTGGGCTGGAGGTTTTTCTACGTGGCTGGAAGGAGAGTTAAGGGCAATACTCAAACTGTAGCCCAGGTAAACTCTGCAGTGACGACCTACCACTGAATGCTGCCTGCTAGCAGAATCTTGATGTAGCACTGAAAAACCAGAGAAGGCTATTCTCTAACCCCTCTCCTCCATTCTGGATGGGTTTGCAATGGAAATAACCTGCCAAGGGTAGGGGTAAACCTATAGGCTGGAAGGGGATAAAAACGTTGTTCCAAAATCAACGCAGTTCAGGGTGCCAGCACATTGTTAGTGAATTGGCTTTTGGTTTGGGTCCAAGTGCAACAAGGCAGAATCCACCTGCTGATGCCTTGGATACCCCAATGCAAAAGTAAACAGAAGTTATTAGCCGTAGAGCATTTTGTTAATGATACATACTTTTAAATAGTAAATTGCAACTACAAAGATCCTTCCTGAAAATGTCCCTAGATAACCATGCTAACATGGCTTCTAAGCAGCAGAGGAAATGGCAGAGTTACTAATTTTTAGAGTGGATGAGGCGAAAGAATCCTGTAAAGCTATTTCAGTCAGTTTTTAGTCTATCTGGAGAAAAAATAATTTTAACTAAGAAATTCTGTGCATTTGGGATTGTTTCTAGGTAAGTTTTAAATAATGACTATTTTATTCTGATCTGAATGAAAAGAAGATTTTATTAACTGGGTGACAAACATATGTAGAGGGTCTAAGGTTGTATAGGAGACCCTAAGGAGCACTTTGCGGATCTTGGTGTGGGAATAAAATGGATACCTAATATGATATTAGCAAGATATAATGAAGGGGGAAAAGTTGTAGTGGAATTTCAGAAGAGAAATTATGTAATAGTGATTTTAAATGCATCCTCTTTGGGCCAAAAGGATTTGACTTGTTGGGTAGATATGACAATCAAGGTGTAGATAAAATTATTTCAAACTTTTTTTTCCAAAATTAATTTGTTCAATGAACATTTTATGTTTTATATTTTTAAATTTATAAAATGCATCTTGTCACATATCATGGCACATATGCAAAATTTAAACAAAAAGCATGCAACTTTTGTCCCTTTCACCAGAGTCAGCAGTACAAAGGACATTCCATAAAAAACAGCAATCTTTTCTCCCTTAATGCATCCACTCTCTCAAATGTTTGAGAAAATGTATAAGCTCAGATGATCAACAGAAACTGTCTGACCAATGGGGAAAGCACTTTCTAGAGCTGCTTGCCTTCCACTTAGATTATTTAGACACCATCCCCATGACATTTATGTAGAGCCTATTACCTTGTGCACCCCACTTTAACCTCAGCTGCCACAATGGCTCATGCAGAGAGGCAGTCTCTCAGGTAGCCAGGCTTAAAGCCATACAGAACTTTAGAAATGAAGATCAACATATTGAATGGTACCTGAAAGCAATCAAGAAAACAGTTCAATTCTTGGAGAACCAGGGTAATACAATATGTTCCCTGAATCTTATATGGCCTAACAGGTAGGCAGCTGTTTTCTGTATCAGCTGTGGTTTCTGAATGATCTGAAATCATCTCATGCAAAATGTATTTCAGCAATTCAGTCCTGAAATCACAAAAGTTTCCATACCCTCAAGATCCTATTTTCTTCCACCTATCATCTTCCACCTCTGTCTTTTTGATCATGATCCTCACCTAAGTCCGATCTTAGCCAGTCACTGAGAAAGTACAGATGCAGCACCACCATCACAAGATGATGACAGTGAGACACACTGATGACCCTACAGCTGAAACCACTCACTATCTCACCTAGCAATCTCACCAACAGCTTGACCAGGAAGAGACACAAAATGGAGCCTTGCAGATCCCCACACAAGAAGAGCACCTGCCCCGAACCAACTTCTGGGACTCCATCAGAAATAATGAACAGGACTGTATACCTCAGCTAAGGACCACAAGCAAATTGACAAAGCTTTGTGGTCCAGTACTAAAGCTTATGGCATCCGGTACTAAAGCTTATGGCATCCGGTACTAAAGCTTATGGCATCCGGTACTAAAGACTCTGGTAGATCTAAAAGAATCAGCATGTATAGCTGGCCATTGACAATAGCTAGAGACAGACACATAACCCATGATATAGCCAGGTTGTTTGTTTGCCATATCCAGATCTCAATATGGACTGAAAGGGATCAAGGACATCTGAGAACTTTAAATGACACTTCATTTTCCTCATCACAACCTTCTCAATAATCTTCCCCAAAAAGGGAAGTTTAGGAAAAGAGTGATAATAGATAAAGTTACCAGTAATAAGTGATGGGCTTCTTGAGTATGGGCCCTAACCACCACTACCGGAGGGAAGCCCTACTCTTCCCTAAGGGGTTATTATCCATCCCAACTATCAGTGAAACAAACTCTTCCCTCGCTTGTTTTTCTACAAACCTCAAGGGTACAAGCACCTTCCGTATCTTCTGAACCTCAGTGAGCAGAACTGGGTGAAACTCCACATAAACTCTGTGATGCAATCCTTCAGACCTATAATACCCTTTCATCACCTGCAGTCTAAACTCTACCTTGTATGTTTTAGTTTTTGCAGGTCATTTGTACACACCATAGAGACATGTATGAACACTTAATTGATAGATAACTCATAGAAGACACCATACCAATGGTCAAGGGCACTTTATAATCAAACTCCTGTCAAGTCTCCAAAAGAGCAGGCCACCAGCTGCAACTTATTTTTCTTTAGAAAATTCTGAAATCTATTTGGTCCATCAATCTTGATGGTATGCCAGTGAAATAGATCCTCTGCTCCAAAGATGCATAACCAAAAGGTATATTTCCTGCTCTTTCAATAACCAAACTCTATGGAAAAAATCAAGAGCCAGATCCTCATCTATGCAAACCTGCATATCGCCATTCAAGTCAATTAAGCTATGCCAATTTACACCAGATGAGGATCTGGCCTCAAGATCCTAAGTGTTCCCAGTTGTATGTGCAGAGCCAAATGCTGTCTGAAATGATACCATGCAGTTCTGAGTCAACCCAAGAGAACTATCATTACTGTGGACTTTGAAATCACCCAGTACAATAGAACGGGGTGATTTAAGCACCATGTGGGGCAAGAAGACAACCACATCGGGGGGGGAGCTCTGAAGTGTAAGTACATTGTAGACCAGTGGTTCTCAAACTTTTGTACTGATGACCCCCTTTCACATAGCAAGCCTCTGAGTGAGACCCCCCTATTAAATTAAAAACACTTTTAAACATATTTAACACCATTATAAATGCTGGAGGCAAAGCAGGGTTTGGGGTGGAAGCTGACAGCTCGTGCCCCCCCCCCCCCCCATGTAATAACCTTGCTACCCCCAGGGGTCCCAAGCTCCAGTTTGAGAACCCCTCTACTATGCACTACACTATAGACTATATACTATTACCAACTTTACTCCAGTTCAAAAATTGTACATGAATTGAACAGTTTGTGAATCCAGTTTTGGACCATAGCACCATTAATTTAACAAGTAACAATTACTTTATCAAAATGAAGTGTAAAGAGCTTTTCCATTGCTGTCTTCTGATATGACTGCATACATCCAAGATATTGGGGGGAGGGAAAGAATGCAGTAAGACTGTTTTACTGATTTTAATTTTTATTCGCTATTTCAACTTGATACACCAAAATACAAACTTTAAAAAACAAACAAAATAACATTGCTAAAATAAAATCAAGACCAAAAAACTGGACCACACTCCCAGTTTTTTGTTTTGTTTTTTAAAATAATAATAATTTAAAAAATCTGTAGTCAAAAGTCTGAAAGTATGTTGGTGGTACACTAACTATCCGGCCCTTTATTTTGGATTCTGATGTGACATCCTCTGTAATGTGAAAATAATTACAGGTCTGTCTTATCTTACGCTGGGGTTACGTTCCGCAGTCAGCACCGAAAGCGAAAATCGCGTATAGTCAAAATTACATTGAGTGTAATGGCGGACAGAATCGCCCGCACTACAGAAACAGTATTTAAATTGTTATTTTTCTCTTTTTTTTTTGTTTTTGCCGACCGCGTAAAGCTGAAATCGTGCATGTTAAATGCGCCTAATATGCGACAGACCTGTATATCCTTTGTTGCAAATTAAAATCTGGACGCTTTTTCTTGTTGGGATATTTTTGTTGCTCTTACCCCTGGCTTTCTATCTTCTATTTGCTGCCATTATAAAAAGAAAGCACTTTTGGCAATATTTATTTGTCGAGGCAAATATCAATGCAAAGCACTTAGTAGTGCAGTATATTCTTTGAGGAGGCACTCAGGGGAATCAAAATATTTTATTGCATCGTGGATATTATTACCTTTGTACCTGCATACTTCATACTTAAACCATTCTCAATATTTTATTTCTAACAATACACAAGTAGGAACAGCTACTATGATGATACTGTTAAGTCCTCAAACAATTCCTGCATATTACTTACAAAAGGAATGCCTTTGCATAAATGTCTATCTTTCTCCACCTCTCCCCCACCTTTTTTTTTTTTCGTCAGTGCCTGCACATGGCATATTCCTGAAAAAAGAAAGAGCACATTTGCCTCATTTACAATATAACAAAGGTAAAGAAAAAGCAAGAAAAATATCATAGGCTATAAATAAAATCATCTAGTATTTGTACTACACTAATTTGTCAGGGGTTGAACAATGTATATTTAATTTATACCTGTTATTACAGCCTCCATTATTAAGTTTATACTAGAATGGGTACTTTGGGCAACTGAAATTTGCTTAAAAAGGCAGAAATAATTATTAATTAGAAGGGCATGCTTACTTTAATTATATTTATTTCCTAGTCTAGTTTTATATGCAGCATATTATGGAAGTGTATGATTCAATTAGCCAGACCAATTTATCTTAGGCAATTCCTCAAATGAGAATTGCTTTAAAAAGACAGCAGATTCTATCAATGCTACTTTGCTTCATAATTCCTTAGGTGACATTAAATAAATACATATGCTGACTGGATACCATTCTCTTTGTGACCTCAGTGCTTTCCCCCGTTTTTGCTTGTAAATTTGTAGCAATTGCAAATTACCAGAATTACATTTTATTTAAATTACAAGCAGACTGATTTAGTCAAAGATTTTAAACCAATGACATACTGAAGCTGAACTATCTTTAGCATATATAAACTCAAAAGCAATACATGATAATCATTCGGCTCATTCATCTGCATTATGTGAAACCAGTACGGATTTTTATTTAGTGCTATCCATTGCTAGTTTTATACAGTATTACACGCCAGTTTCAAAATTTAAAAAAATCAAGTTCCACTTAAATTACATATAAACAGTTAATTTCTTTATCCTGTATAAATGTATATTTTAGTAATGCAGAATACTTTTCCAGTGAAAGTTGCATTATTTATCAATACCCACAGATTACAAAGAATTAGAGCCATAATAAATGCATTCCCCATAGAATGACTTTCCTGTAGCCAATTAATATATTTTACGCCTTAAAGTGAGAATTAAAATTTAAACAGATCATGTTTTTAGTTAATATTTACTGTTTCTAATCTGTATAAATGGTATTGACAGGGATTACTGTATAGTGCTGCTTTCAGCTAACATTATTCATTACTAATAACAAAATACAGTGCTTAATCTTAAAAAAGATGGTATCTTTTAATTTTACCAAGCTATAGAGAATCCCCATGAATTCTGCATTGTACGTCTATCTGCCTCAGTCACCATGCAATCACCACATTTAATACTTAGTGTTCACATCACTATGCTGTTACTGCATATGCATAACAGTTTGATGGTATTCTAATTTAAACAGAGCAGTCAATGCTGACAGACTTTCCACAACGGCTGCATGGTTGTAGTTTACTAA
Source organism: Platysternon megacephalum (assembly GCA_003942145.1). Taxonomy (NCBI): domain Eukaryota; kingdom Metazoa; phylum Chordata; order Testudines; family Platysternidae; genus Platysternon; species Platysternon megacephalum. Next base: position 26,729 of record QXTE01000137.1, read on the forward strand.
CATGGATTAACAGCAGGACCAGTGCTCCTCAAGGCAAGATTTACAGGCAGCACTGTGCAAAAACAGAGCTCTGCAAATCTGCCTTGTTATACTTCATGATTAAAATATGTGAAGTTGGATTATTTTCTGGTCGTTAGTAAACCACATTTTAGACTACCTGATTCACATTTTAGAATCTCTGCCAGAAAAAAAATTCAATTTGAGAAAGTGAAAGGACATGAAAGGACATTTGTGGTTAAATTTCACCTTAAGAAAATTAAAAGTTGACAAGAAAGAATCCTGAAAATCTAAACTTTGAATAAGGATTCAATCACAGTTTGTGTGGCTATCAGTTTCACAGAACCATCTTTCGATCATTAACTGAAACAGAGAAAACAGAACAGTGTACAAATATAAAGTTGGATCTAATTCAGATGTGGTTGTTACTAAAAAGTCAAGATTTTTAAACAGTGAATACACAGTGGTATCTGAGCTTTAGCAATTGTTTCTTATGCTAAGAATAGAAAAATACTTCTGTAACTGAGATTCCACTGTCTGGTGACTGATAGCAAATATTGACTTTTTAACGGAAACCACCTTATGACCTTCTCATTACCAACACTTCATCTCATATTTACAATACCTAAAAAAAATAAGTACACTAGCAAGTTCCAGTTGCTAACTATCCTCAGTAATGAAGTGTAAAGTAATACTTCAAGTATGAGTTATAATTCATTAAGAGGAATGAGAACTGGAAATGGACATAGTGAGCCACAGTTTCTGAACAGTGCCTTTATAATAAAAAAGTCAATAATTAAAATGGAGAAATCAATGTCTTGGGATGTACTACATTCCGCACACAAGTAACTTCTTGCCTTTCCCCAAGATTCTCAGTTTTGAATGCAACTTTTTTCTAAAACTTGAATAAAAGTAATTGCAACTCTTCTTAAAGGAAGAAAGCCGTGGGATGGGATCAGTTATCAAAGATAGTTATATTCCACCAAAGTAACTATTGCTGTTATTTAATAACGAACCACTGTAATTAGATTGCTATCTTTCCAACACTGTGCAATAGATATGATCAGTTAAAGCTGATTAGTTACATTATTTGGTTGACCTAAGTAATGTACCGATAAATGCAATAATTACTTATCATAGCTCTTGAGACTCAAGAATTGGGATCTACAGCTTTTAAAATGTAAGATTTTTGTTTTAAATCTCAGTTGATATAAGAAATATATTGGTATTTTGATTTTTTTAAATATATTCTTTTTGCGGCAAGTGTAATTAATGACCACATGTTGCCTCTTCCTCAGCATGGATCCCAAAGGGGATTATTTTATGTGGAAGGGGCTAAATATGTTGAACTTCTAGCCACACATTCACTCTGGGCTACTTCTCTTGTACCAATATAGCCTACAGTTCTTGCACAGCCGCTGTAATCTGTAAAACCACGCAGTTTCCGCAACGTTTGCAATGCCATTATTCTAAATAGCCAGACAGGGAGTGCTAGGTCCCAATCCAACAAAGCACTTACACATGCTTAACTTTAAACAAGTCTCCTGCTTAAAGTTAAGCATGTGCTTGTGCTTTGTTGGACCAAAGCCTACATGTATACCTTCCTTGCTTTTCCCTGGTCCTTAGAAAAGGGCGTGGCATTACTGCCCTGCCCAGAACAAGGAATGGCAGTCCCGAAGTCATTCCAAAATTTGAGTCTCCCACCTGGAAATCCATCACACCGCCAGGTAATATACTGCATTGCCCAAGCTATTCTTTTTTAATTACTCCTCACACACAGTAGTAATATTTTAAACCAGTTTCCACGACATGCAGCTGTAGAATTTGGGGGGAAAGGCACTCGTGGTTCATTTAGGACTCTATTATACCAGACTATTCCATCAAGTTATCCTTTTGATTATTTGAATCTATCTAAAGTAATACTCTCTATAAGGGGTGCTCGATACTAGTGCATTGTGTTATTTTATGGAAAACGTGAGTTAGCAGTGACCTTCGCATTAAAGTACTTCTCCCTGGGTTAGAGAGGGTTGTACAAATATCAGAGAAACAAAGCCCTTCAGTCTCCAACCTGAGTGTTAACTTGTGTCATACGTGGTGCACCTCCCACTTGACCCAGTTCAGCTGTAGGTGTGCACTACTGTAAGGATCTAAGGGTGCAAGTCTGGAACACAGGGCTGGGCGGGGTGGAGGGGTTGGATCACTGACACTCCCTCATTGCCAACAAGGGCGATGGCTGAAGCAGCATCTTGCTAAACCTGGATGGTCAGGTGCCAGAGGAAGTCCTATCAGAGCACCCATGGCCTGCAGCCACCTAATTGACTCACACTTGCTATTTAAGCCAGGAAGTAAGCCAGATGGGGTCTCTGAGCATCTGTGAAGACTTCCTGATGCTGCTACTGCTGCCGTCACATTGGATCCTTCTCTTCCTGCCTCCTGTAATCCTTATCCAACCCTGTTCCTGATTCCTGACCTGCTTCTTATTCCTTATTCTTACCTTGCTCCTGCTCCATGCCTGGTCTTAGCCTCTCTCCAATTCCTGCCCTTTCACCTGGCTCCTGACCATAGGCTCCAACTTCTGACTAACTCGGGCTCAACCCTTGGCTTTCACATTTGGTATCTAACACTGGCTCTGATCCTCAGCTTCAATTCCTGGTCCTGACTCTGGCTCTACCCCTGGTTCTGGTATTTGGCAGTTGAGTCCAGCCCTGACCCCAGCTTCTGTTCCCCAACCTGGATGCCTGCTCTGACCACTAGGTCTGACGGCCTACAACCTGGTTCCTAACTACTGATTATACATATTTTAATGCATATAAACTATATGCACTATGAATTATACTATATATTGTGCATGTATGTTACCATATCCCATACCCTCACTAATTTTCCAAAGGGATCCCTTCCCTGCCACACACATACACAAAAGGCTGCCCACTCTGCATGACCAAGAAGTGATTGGGAATTTAGGGCCATGGAGGGGACCAGGGAGATATTTTTAATAGTGGGGCTGGGGTGGGCAGGAGATTCTAGTATCTTTGCATCAAGCCATCAGCGACACACTACTGCTAACTCAGTTTCTCAAGCATGTTCAGAGGAAAGTTCCCTCCTCTCCCTTCCCTTTCCCACCTCACCATAAGATGGCAGGGGCACTGACATCAGGGGAACCCTTCAAACATGGACCTTTACTTCCCCCCGACACAAGCCTCTTCTTCCAAAATTACCACATATCCCTTCTAAAGCCCTCTGTTTTCCCCAAAGCCTTCCTCCAAGCTCTCTTCACTCTGCCTGCCACCCACATCCTCGCCTCCCATTTCCCCCCAGAGTTCAGCCTCCTCCCAATACCTGCTTCTGTCCAGACTGTGTCTCAAGCTTCCCATTGTCTCTGTGACCAGGATTGCTGATGAGTTGGAGGCAGTCTGAGCAATGTCAGAAAATGGAAGCAGGTGATGGATCTAAGCAGCTCCATCAACGAATCTAGGTGTAGCTCAATAAAGTAATCTCCTTTGTTCAAGATAATTTAATGTGTTTAATTTTTAAAGTTCAGAGTGTCCTAAGCCTGATGTGTTATCTATGTGTGCGCGCGGGTGGCAGAGAGAGAGAGAGAGAGAGAAGCCACAAAATCTTTCCACTGCAAAGTAGTAAATATTTTACCAAAACAAAATTACACAGAAAATTCAATTGTCTTCTGAAGAGTTAGTGTGTCAGATTTGGAGTGAAAATCTTAACACATCCTTAGCTATGCAGATGCTACTGACACCATAATACACACGCTCCCACAATCCAATGGAATATTGTACTTTTGACTCTTGATTCATTCAGAAAAAAGACACGAAGACCACAATAAAATAGGCATGTGTCCACATTAGATACATATGAAAGCACCTCTTTTACCATAAAATCTCAACTAGCAAGACAGATTAGACAAGCACCACATTCTCAAATAATCAATAACGCAGTAATTCCTCAGAATCAAAGGTAAACCAAGCAAAAATGACAACCAGAAGGACAAGACATCTCACAAAAACTTATCAGAGAACCAGTTTTGGATCTAAAGGCAAGGCTGCCAATTGCCTGAGGAGTCTGCCAAGAAGCCAGATGCCATTGCTAGAAGGATATTATCCAGAGTTCTGCATTTGTGTCTCTTGAGTACTTTAGAAAAAGGATAAAGAATGCATGCTGGCATGAACTCTACTGAATCCTAGCAACAAATTGCTGAAATTCTACCCGTGCCCCAAATATTTATTTAAATGTTAAATTAAAACCATTGCAAAAATTAAATGCCAAGATGTGTAAATAAAAGGTAAAATACTTAAAACAATGAACTGGGAGAAGGATTGCAGTGTGGTAGTAATGCAGAGCTCAATGAGGATATGAGTCTGGATCATGAGGTCAGTCCCAAGCTCCCGAGTTCAGCTGAACCTCGGAAAAATCACTCAGTTGCTGGGGGCTTGTGTTGCGTCTATAGCAGGGGTAGGCAACCTATGGCACGCGTGCCGAGCTGATTTTCACTGGAACTCACACTGCCCGGGTCCTGGCCACCGGTCCGAGGGGCTCTGCATTTTAATTTAATTTTAAATGAAGCTTCTTAAACGTTTTAAAAACCTTATTTACTTTACATACAACAACAGTTTAGTTATATATTATAGACTTATAGAAAGAGACCTTCTAAAAACATTAAAATCTATTACTGGCACACGAAACCTTAAATTAGAGTGAATAAATGAAGACTCGGCACAGCACTTCTGAAAGGTTGCCAACCACTGGTCTATAGTAACACTTCCCTCTAGCCAAAGCATGGGGCAAGATTGACAAACTGCTACCAGCACTCCTTGACTAGAGAGAAAGTGATCATGATGTTGGGCCTTTCAGGGTGGGTAAAGGAGGAAAATGGAAGAAGCCTAGAGCAGAATTTTTTGAAAAAGTACATGTGAGAACAAGGGAGGGAAGCTGCCTTCTGATTGGCTGGCTGTCTCACTATCCTGGCCTCCTCCAGGGGTGGAGAAACCAATCAGAGCTCAATCTCCCTCTCTTCCCCCCCCTTCCTGTCTGAGCAAGGGGTCTGCTCCTCTGCCTCTCCCCTTCCCTCCCGCAGCCAGGGGCGGGGGGAAGAATCTCTGGAGCTTGAGGTGTGCTACAGCAGAGAAAAGGTTGGGAACCACTGACCTAGAGGAGGAACCATAAACAATACATGCAAATATAATGTTTTAATCAATTTAAAATACATAGGCCCCAATCCTGCAAAGAATTATGCACAAAGATTATCTTTTAACCTGTGAATACTCCGATTGAAATCAATGGATTAGGGTTAAGGTTAAACCTGTGCTTAAGTGTCTTCGGGGTTCAGGTCCTATATTGTATACGCAAAGAACATTTTTTGCAAACAAACAGAGCCGTTTGTCTATTTTGCCATTGCTTGGCATTGGTCAAAGACATTCATATAAACTTCTATTGACTAGCACAGGTCATAATACACAACTATATATTATTGGAGTAAAGGAAAGGCAGTTATTCTGAATTCTTCCATGAACAACATGAAAATAAACATTTTAAAGTAAACTATGAATTGTAGAATACCAAAAAAAAACAAAAAACAGTTTTTTTAATACTAGACTAGTAAACTTTATTATGCATGACAGTGAATGCAGATTAAGGCCTAATTCTGCAAACACTCAGTGCACAAATTCCCACTGAAGTTAGTTGGAGTTCTGAGCACAGAGGGCTTGCAGGATTGGGGCCAAGGTTGTAAAGTGTTGATGTGTTACATCATTAAGCACATCTGCTCTGTTCTCACTGTTTTAGTTCCTATGGATTCATTGTGATTAGACTTTCATTTTTTAAAAACCAGGCTGCCCAAAAAGGAATGAGATAATGAATAATCCCCAAGAGAAGGAAAACCCCTTTTTAATCTGATTTAAGTCATGTTTATAATGTGCACACACCACTTTGGATTTACCATAAAGCTCCTCAATTAGTTCATAGACAAGTTAACCTTCTACCTCCCAGCAAATATAATTCATGCACATTTTATACAACACAGCATTCTGCTGGCTATTATCCATCATTTACAAGTGTTATTTGTCTATAAAAATGACACTAAAAAGTTGAAAAATGATTCTGCTCTGCCTGCTTCTGGATGTGTTTTAACAAATGGTAACAATGCAAAATGCTCTAAGTCATGTAAGAAGCAATTAGTCAAAAAAGCCATAAATATATATTTTTAAAAGGATATAAATGATTGCTTGCCAGATAGTAAAAGTTCTAAAGGCTGCTACACAATAAAGGACTGATCCTACGGACACTTACACACTTGACTAATTTTACTCATATGGGTAATCCTGTTAAGATCAATGGCAGTACTCACATGAGTAAAGTTACTCACATGGGTGTTTTCCCTTAAACAGGAGTTAACATAAAACAGTACACTTGATTATTTATTGTTAATAAAGTTAATCAAATACAGTGCTTCTTACTCATGCATGCATTAAATAGAAACTTGAACATGACATGCATATTTATGTAACAGAGATTGAAAGATCATTATCTGTAAGGAACAAAATCCAGCAAAGAAAAGGATGCATAAAATGTGTCTGTTATCTTATTACAACATAAACTGTTTTGCTTAAAACACAAATATTTATTTTAATTAATTCAATTAACCTAAATAATATTTTCCACAACTGACAACTATAACTAATGCATGAATTTCATTATTTCACATGAAGATACAGAGCGAGATCCTTAGCTGGTGCAGATCAGTGTAGTTCCATTTAATTAAACAGAGCTACAATGATTTACACTAGCTGAAAATCTAGCTGATTCCATAGCTCTTAAAATAAGGCAACTAGGTGTCTTTTTTACACTTCTCACTGAAACACAGTGAATGCAAACTACCAGAAACCTAGAAGAATAGGAAATAAAATTCCATATTATATATTACTTGATTTACAAATAGCCCCAATACATCCTGCTTCCATTTTTCAATTAAGACAGCTATACAATGGATTAGAGGTCAGACTTATAGCACTGGCAATCACAGAGACAGAAGAAAACACAGAAGTGATTAAATAATTTGAAACAAGCTTTTATCAAAATCTTCATATCATTGGCTTTCTACACCTCCCCTGCAGTTTCTCTCTGTACATTTAGGAACTATAATATGTTCTTAAGGACCGCACTACATTAGTTATCCAATTTTCAAACCGTTAATTATAATTTGCAAACAAAACTGTTACTGGGCTTGACTGAGGGCTGCTAAATATGTAACAAAATATAGATCACCATTAAGAAAATAAGGAGAGGGAGTATGCTTCAGCCATGAAAACTTCCTCAGGTTTTGAATAAAATAATCTGACCTTCTTTTCAAACCTACTGCATTGATCAACAATGTGAAGAAGAGCAAAAATGTCACCTCTAATCTTATGTTCAAGTTCTAAGGTGTATTTTATTAACTCCTTTTTATTGCTCAGTTTAAATATACTAATTGGCATATAGTACACTTACAGCTACTAGATAGCTATTATTCTTTAATGTGTTTATAATGGTCTATAATATTATGGCACTGGCAGACCTCATCTATTTCTTCATTTATAATGACTCATGATGATATGAGCTAAGTAGGGCATAAGAACACAATGGTTAATACCAATCAAAGACTAAAAACTACCTCTGTCCATCTTCTTTAAAAACTGTTCAGAAGTGGACACACTAGAGTCTCTTATAAATAGCGCCTAGTCAAGACATTCAATTTGGGTGTGTTCTCCCCACTGAGAGACACCTACTCCCTTGTGCAACTAATGAAATCTACACAACCACTACCCTACCACATGCTCAGCCTCTCTGTGTCCTCCCATAGAAACACACTTCTACTACAGGAACACTCTGAGACATCTATTCCTGGGTGCTCCCAACCTGCCAAAGGCCATCCCACAAAACATGCACCCCTTCATGCAGGTTTCCCCCATGTCACATCTGCCTCACCCACACTAATTGTTTTCCTCTTTATGATAAACTTGACCCTTCGATATAAGACCCAGGAAATGTCTGCCTTCCCTGTGTATTCAGACATAACACAGTAAGTACAGAATAAAGAGGAAAAGTGTGAAGAAGGTAGCATAACAGATTATAGATGGAGAGGGGACACAGTATTTGGGAGATGAACTATGTAGCACCAGCTGAAACTTAAAGTTGCCTTTCCCTGTCAAAAGGCAGTGGCAGTTCTGCTGCTTCTCGCCTGGGACATACCTGGCACATTGGAAGTGGGTGGGGGGCAAGGTTGAAAACTCTGAGGCCCAGGGATGAATTGATCCCATTGCTTGCATTACCCACAATAAATATTTGCTTTTAAAAAAAAACAACCCACACATGGAGACTCCTATGCCTGGTGCAAAAGAAAAAGTTACCCAGGAGAAACTTCATTCACACGGGAGTCTGACTTTTTCAGAAATGTTTTAAGTTATGTTTTTGTGAATTCCTGCAACTTGCTCATTTGGGACATGATCCTGCTGCCATTCCTGTTAATGAAAAAACTCTCACTGACTTGAATGGTGCAAGATCAAGCTGTTGAGCTGCAACCTCCCTCTTCCCTGAACCCGTTGCTTCATTTTTGACTTGGCTATCTTGTAGGCCTAATTTGGATGTGTGGACCAAAAATCCAGAGAGTCCATTTTTGGCGAGGGAGAAAGTAATGGATTATAAGACACAGTTATAAAGTGCCTGAAATGGAAGTTTGCATGCTTTCACATTGCTGCTGGTGGACGAAAAGGACATTCCAGCTGCACTTCTGTGAATCAGACAGCAGACATACACAGCAACAACAAACAAGTGTCCAATCCCCATGTATGCATGTTTGACTCTTGCAGTTCTATTTATTCTTTTGCCACTAATCAAAAATACAATAAAATAAGCCTTTTAATTTGAATTGGGTACATGTTCTTGATAGCTAAATAAATGTCATCCAGGAAAAAAAATCCTGACTTCCACAGGATACTTTTTAATTAAATTCAGTTCCATGCAAAAAGTTTAAAACATCACGTTTTATGACACTTAGGAAAAGGCTAATATAAAACTACAGAAATCTGGTTATCTTTCTCCATTCTGAGGCAAATGTAAAGGCCACAAGAAGATTCATATTCCCACCCACCCGGTTTCAATATACTTCACAGAATTCAATGTGAAAGAATCATTGTGTTCTTCCAGAAGAATCCTTATTAAGTCTAGGTAATTAATTCTACGCATTTAGTCATAGAATCTTCCTTTTATAATCCTTAATTACAAACCTGTGTCTCTGGAAATTAAAATAATGTGCTTATAAATATTTTCACACAAAAGGAAAGGAAGGTTATTTGAGTGATTTTTATAAGAAAGGAAGGAAAGAAGTCTCCCAGATTTCTGTATTCTTAATTACAAGTGATTAGACCATTTCTATTTGGGTGGTTTTACACAATAAATTTTAAAAAGAGTGGTTGCTTAAGTACATCTAGAGGTTAAACCTCAAGCAGCTAATCTGTATGTAAGAACAAGTAACTGTCAAATACTTAACCTTTTACAGATTAAAACTGTCTGCCTAACAGATGTGAAATCATCATTGTTGTAATTGTTATAAGTAGATATCTGAGCATTTTGTGGAAATATATCATTTTTTTTAGCAGCAATTTTATGCCCCAGGTCACTTGCATGTCCCTGGCTGTGTGAAAATGATTGCCTTACATGAAAAGTTATATTCCAAGACTTTATAACTGCTGCACTGATTTTCAGCACCCAAGTTATTGGTTGTAACAGGCAGTTTTAAATTATTAGAAAATGACCTTGTGTGACTGGAATGTTTTATTGTTCGGTTGCTATAAGTGGTTACCGCAAGTGAGTTTACAGAATAGCATGGCCAGTGTAAGAGAGAAAAATGTGTTTACTTCTTATACCCTCCAAATGCAAAAATATTGTCCTTTGTAGACATTCAATAGAAATATTATCACTTAAAGTACAACTAAAATGCTACTATTTTACTTCTGGCAGTGAAAATTGTTAAACCTGGAAGACGCAATTGTGTCTACTATGATAAGTAAACATAGAAAATAGTACTTTTTCGTATTTTATTTTCTCATATTTAAAGAGAGACAAACCAGTTTGAAACACTTCAGGTACTCCTAAGCAGGTGCATACTCGGTGTCCTACTAGTAGACCAGGCATTTGCCCACTGAATCACAACAAAGTGTAATTAGTAGTATATCAAGTAAATGGGTTAGTTTATGAATCCAATATATTCCAATTAAAATGTATATGGCTCACCAGTACAGATTTGGGGGGTATAAAGCGACAGGAAAAGGACAATGGAGAAAATGCAGTAAATGACTTAGCCTTTGTAGAAGTGTTGAAATTGCTTTAGGCACCTAAGAATTGCCATAAAAGATCCATTTTCCATTGTTCTTTTCTCTTTTTATTTGTTATTGTTTAATATCCATATCAGAGGTCCCAGTCAGTCTCTTGTGCTAGGTCCTGTACAAAGACAAAGGTATACACAGCCACTACCTTGCACAGCTAACCATCTAACCTGTCTGCCTGTTCCAAAGTGCCTCATTCATTTCAAAAGATTTTTTCCTGCAGATGTTAGTTTCAGGCTGCTTATCAGATACACAACCTGTACTTTATTCCCCATCTACCCTGTGGGTTTGGTTTCCCACAAGTAGCGGGTATTTTTAATCCAGTCTAGTTCTGTAAATATTTTTCTACTTATTTTTTCTATTTTTCTACTTAAATGATTTATACTTTAAAAAAGAATACAGAGTACTGACAATTGATAGTACGGAGAGTATATGAGTACTTCTATTAAACAAATGAAGACTAAAAAACTTGAGGTTTTAACTACCGGGTAAAAGCTCTGATAACTCCAGTGCACACACTCACCCAAAATACCCTGCAAATGACTCCTAGTGCCTTGACTGCACTTAAAAAAAAAATTTTATACTTTCGTGCATCACCATCATCTGTAAGAGGAAAAGAGGTCATTTCCAGGACATGATGAAGCAGTATGCACTGACCCACACTCTACACTGATGCAGTTTCTGTATAAGTTTATTCCTGAGCTGAACATGAGCAGAGAATGCCAGCTGTGCCATAATGTAAAGTGGATTGTCATGTGGATTTATCCATACTGTGTCCATTAAGTCACCCTTGGGAATGAGCACTATTTAGAAAACTCTGAAAGATCTATTTTATATAGAAAGACAAGGGGGAAAGAGGGATTGCAGTGATTCTAAGAGACCTGAGAAAAATGAGGTGCTAGTAATACAATAAGAGGCATCTGAAATATACATTATTTTAAAATATATCGCTGCATATCCTGTTAATTACAGGGTTAATATTATAAAAGCTGACAACTCCCTATAGACAATAGGAATATTGACCCATTCCATTTTATGTTAGAAATTTCTCTGTTCCGGTGCAGAATTACCTCTTTAGCCTTTTTCAGTCCAGTAAATTCTAATTAAAATATGACCAAGAGTGACAACCTTAGGAAAGAGGTAACCTTTCTCTCTATCATGTCATTTTAGCCTCAATCTTGAATTGGTACAACACTCTTGTAAGCTATTAGCTCAGTTCCTCTCCTACCTCCAGTGCAGATGAAACAGTGTGTCCAATCAATTTACAATCCTAAAGTACAAAGGAAATGATCAGCAAAACTACATAAAATCAAATTGTGAATAAGACCATTTTAAATAATAATCCTCTAGAATGTTTTCACTAAATACCATCTTAGCTTCATAGATGACTGTTTTTCAAAATCTAGCCTTACAGCTATGTGCTAGTCAAATATTTCATACATAATAGTGTATCTAGATTCATAGGAAAATGATAGATCTTCTTTAATACAATGAAATGCAATTTAGAGCCAAGTCAATAAGACACTAACCTCTTATTCTCAAATGAGGTCCAAGTTATACATCATAGGTTAGAAGTTAAAAATGAAAAGAATGGTTCTTGCTGCCCATAATTCAAACGCTGTTGTCAAACAGTTTCTGTTCATGGAAATTATATTGGTTTTATTTGGTTGGAGAAAGCAATGAGGTATAAGTAGTTCAGGCAGATAGCTTTTTTTAGTTATACAGTATAAAGCCAAATGTTCCAGAGCAGCATAAGGACCTGATTTTACCACCTTATTCATGGTAAATAGTACTCTACTCCACAAGCAGGATGAGATCTGGAGAGGACAAATGCTAAGGGACATATTTTTCAGTTTGCCAAGGCCATTTTGCACCTAAAGCAACCAGGATTGCCACTGAATAATTTCTCCTGCACAAGTGAGCGCTCCACCAGTATAAAGCTGGAGAAGACAGCTCTGCTGCCATGTAACCCCTGCTATGCGAGTAAGAGAAAGACAGTACATGTTGGGGGATGGAACTGGAGGGAGCATAACAGAATTAAGCAACACTAGACCAGAATCTCCCATGAGTTAGAGCTGCACCTCTAATCTGTGCCAGGGCTGAGTAGCTGAGGATCAGGGAACCACAACCAGCCCCTTGCAGTTCCAGCTTCTCCACTGCTACTGAGCGGAACTTGGGCAGGGTGGAGAATCTGCCCCTAGTTTTCTCCAGTTGAGTACACTAGTTATGCTGGCTCAGGTCCTCCAGGTGTTGGGAGCCTTTTTGTTACACAATCTGCCTTCTGGACCCATATATTTCTTGATTGGTGAAGGGCAGTAAAGAAGAACTGGGCTCACAGCCATTGGAGACAGTCAGCATCTCCCTTAAGGGGGGAATGTTGCTGGCTTTCTTAACTAAGCTGTTGCGTGGCCTGTGCTCAAGGACCATCACGTCACACTGATTACCTGGCCACATATCATCCACCCAAAACCCGGCTAGGTCGACAGTGTGGCTGGCCCACGCCAGCTGATTCAGGCTCGTGGGGTTCCAGCTAAGGAGCTGTTTAATTGTGGTGTAGGTGTTTGGGCTCGGGCTGCAGCCTGGGCTCTAGGACCCTGCAAGATAGGGGTGTGTCTACACTGCAAAGCAATAGTGCTTGGACCCCCAGTCCTAGCTTAACTCAATCTCAGACCTTACAGCCCTGCAGAATCCTGGGTCCCTGGATCCGAGTCCTGGCTTAGTGCAATTGCAGTATAGAGGCAAGCGGGGCTAGGCTTGAGCCCAGGCTTAAGCTCGGGTTTAGGTTGCAGTGAAGACATACCCATAGTGTACTTGGACTTTCAGAAAGTCTTTGACAAGGTCCCACACCAAAGGCTCTTAGGCAAAGTAAGCAGTCATGGGATAAGAGGGAAGGTGCTCTCATGGATCAGTAACTGGTTAAAAGATAGGAAACAAAGGGTAGGAATAAATGATCAGTTTTTATATTGGAAAGATGTAAACAGTAGGATCCCTCAACGATCTATACTGGGGACTTGTGCTGTTCAACATATTCATGAATGATCTGGGAAAGGGGGTAAACAGTTGAGGTGGCAAAATTTGCAGATGATACAAAATTGCTCAAAATAGTTAAGGCCAAAGCTGACTGTGAAGAGTTACACAGAGGTCTCACTAAACTGGATGACTTGGAAACAAAATAGCAGATGAAATTCAGTGTTGATAAGTGCAAAGTAATGTATAGTGGAAAAATAATCCCAACTATACATACAAAATGATGGATTCTAAATTAGCTATTACCACTCAAGAAAGAAATCTTGGAGCCCTCATGCATAGTTCTCTGTAAACATCTGCAAAATGTGCAGTGGCAATCAAAAGAGCTAACAGAATGTTAGGAACCATTAGGAAAGGGATAGATAATAAGATAGAAAATATCATAATGCTACTATATAAATCCATGGTACCCCCACACCTTGAATACTGTGTGCATCTCAAAAAAGATATATTAGAATTGGAAAAGGTACAGAGAAGGGCAACAAAATTATTAGGCGTGTGGAACAGCTTCCATATGAGGAGAGATTAAAAAGGGCTGTTCATCTTAGAAAACAGACCATTAAGGAGATGATATGACAGAGGTCTATAAAATTATGAATGGTATGGAGAATGTGAACAGGGAATTGTTATTTACCCTTTCACATAATACAAGAACCAAGGATCAGGAAATGAAATTAATAGACAGCTGGTTTTAAACAAATTTAGGGAAGTACTTCTTTTCACCGCCAACACATGAAACTTGTTGCCAGGGGATGTTGTGAAGGTCAGAAATATAACTGGGTTCAAAAAAGAATTAGATAAATTCATGGAGAACAAGTCCATTAAATGGCTATTAGCCAAGATGGTCAGGGATACCACCCCATGCTCTGGGTGTACCTAAGCCTCTGACTGCCACCGACCATCTTTGGACGGGATGACAGGGGATGGATCACTCGATAGTTGCCCTGTTCTGTTCATTCCCTCTGAAGTATCTGGCATTGGCCACTGACAGAAGACAGGATACTATATGGGCCATTGGTCTGACCCTGTATGGCAGTTCTTATGTTCTTTCCCAAAAGATTCCTCAGTTCCTAGGCACCTAAGCTTCTGCTTTTGAAGGCTCCGAGGCTCCTAAATTCCTGCTGGTGGGCATGTGCAAAGCCACCTAAGTCCTGATACTGCCAAGCTGTTCAGAACCAAGCTCACATCTAAGCCCTCAAAATAGGTGTTCCCCACCTATCTCACCTGCCAGGCCTGATCTGGGGTAAGGTTCTCAGAGGAATCATAACACACACAAAAGACAATAATGATGGTGTCCATTATACCAAATAGCCCAGGGGTTAGGGCAATCACCTGGGATGTGGGAGACCCAGATCCTCACTCAGCCTCATTTGGAACAGAGACTTGAACCTAGCTCATCCAGGTAAGTGCCCTGACCACCAGGCCATAAGGTATTCTCATGGGTGGAGGGACTGGAACCTGGGTCTCTCATGTGCCCTAACCACTAAAGTAGAGTCTTTCTCTCTGGTCAAATGAATATGTAAGTATTTTGTGGAACAGCTTCAAGAGGAGAGACAGAGAGACCCATCCTAGAATATCGCACAGCCGGGTTGTTAGGGCCCTCATATGGAAGGTAGGAGACCTGGATTCAAGCCTGTGCTTCACATCAGGCACAGGAGATGAATGTCTAGCCACTGGGCTATTGAGTATAATGGGCAGCACCGTCTCTTATTCCTCCTCCATTTTTTGAGAGAAAGGACTGACCAGGTTTTGGTGCCTAACTCCTAGAGAATTCCTGGCTGTGAATCCTGAGTGGAGACAAGAGCCTAACTCCTCTCCTCATCATTTTCTAGTGAGTGGCTTAGGCACTCAGTTTTCTGGCTTTTGTGAATCTTATTCTTAGGCACCTAACTCTTCCCATGCATTGTATGTATGGGGAGACTGGGCACCTAAAAATTAGGCTTTGAGACATCTACATATCTTTGTGCATCTGTGGCAAGCTGAATTCACTTTTAGCATGAACTCAAACTAGTTGGTTCAGCAAAATCAACATCACTCTTTAGAGATACTTCTGACTGATGTAGTGTGATTAGAAATACTAGGTGATAAATATAATGAAAATATTTTAGTGGTTCAAATTATACAGCTGATAAAGTCTTAGTAGCAGTCTCAGTATCCAACCTGGGTATCAATTCAGTCTACTAATGAACACCTTTTGTGGATTATTGTGTGATATATTTTGGCCTTCAAGAGCTGTTTGCTCTTTTCTTTATATCTGTGGCCAAAGTATTTCCAAGATTCTTAAGTGTTCCCTTAATTTGTACTCCTGCTGTGCAATAACATTGGCTGAGTATTACCGCACCTGAATCAATTTTTTCCTTTTCAGTGCTCCCTCCCTTTCAATAACCACACTATTAAGATAACAGAGTTTAGGTTTAGATGGACGACTCTACCTTGTTGTAAAAAGTCCTTTGTGACTGGTAGTCCGATGACATTTCCATCAAGCTCAGGAGGCACAGTCTCCCAGATCAATATTGTGCTATCCTTTTCCCTTCTAAACTTGTCAGATGCCCTGGCCAGCAAGAAAAGGAGTGGAAGTGCATACAAGAGGTTCTGAGATCATCTCTGCTTTAGAGTATCCACTGCATTTTATTCTCTACTACTAGACCTTCAAAGCAAAGAGGTCAACATGCTTTTGCTGCTTCCCCCATTGCCTGTTAAGCTAGTGCATGTCTCATGATTTAAGCTCTACTCCATTGTCATATGACTTCTGCTTAACAAGTCTATAGTTATATTCAAAGAGTTTCTAACATATCCTGCCATTATCAAGAGCAAGATGGTTACTGTCCACTTGAGTAAAAATATTGATACTGCTGACTTTTTGCTGGCAAGACCATAAATCATAAATTAAGAAAAGTTTCATGTATACTCTCCAAAAGGTTGAGTTTACATGTGCTGAAACCCATATCAGAGCACCTCATATAATCTGGCTTTGTTCCTTTTGTGTGACAATTTAGAGATTAATTTTTGCAAGTTCATCATATACAGTGTGTCCTGTAAGAGCACTTGAGTGCATGACAATATCGTGCCATAGACTTATTAATGATCTTCTCAGAGCTTCCTTCCTGATTTATACTTCTGTTATGAGCTGCTGCAACTTCCAAAATCTTTCTTATCAGAAGAGCTCTCCCTTATTTGGAATCTATAAGGATTTTTAGATTTGTAATCGATTAATGTGGTATTAATTACATTTTCCATATTCATCACAAACCCACAAAAGTTTTCCATCATCATATTCACAACTGTCTGTTGGCAGTTTCCTGTATCAGACTGAAGGCAGTTTATTTGATAAGAATATCTTCCAGAGAAAGAAAGACATGAATTCCCTCAAACTTGAATGTTGCTATTACTATAACCAATATCCTGGTAAAAACTCTAGGCATTGCTCATAGATTTAAAGGCAGTGTCCTGAACTGGCAGTGAAAACCATGGTAAAATAATCATAGAGAGCTCCTTATTATGAAGTGTGACTATAACTCCATGAGATCTAGTAATATTTTAAAACACTTTCTGGTTTATTGAAGGCAGTATGAATGCTAGCAACTTCATTCTTGAATATGCTCCTTTTTAAACATATTGTGATATATATAGTCCTTGTTTCATTTTAATTCATCCCATATCAGGATGATAAAGAAGGCTGCTTTTCCAAAGAAAATAAAAATAAAAATGGAAATGTTTTTATCTTATTAAAAATCATACTCTTGCAATTTTGAGACACTTTTCACCTTTCATTCAAAGAAATCTGCGGGGTGGAGGGCAGGAAAAAGGAGCCTGTTCCAGTCTAGAGTCTGAAAACTGCTGTCAGCTTCCCCAGTAGGGACTTGATCCTGTTCCCATTCAAGTCGATGGAAAAGCTCCCATCAATTTCAGTAGTGCAGATCAAGCCCTAGATGAGAGGAAGCACAAGGAGGTCTTGCTTTGCACTTGTTAAATTTCTCTTTGTACTGCTTTTACTTTTTTCCCTACTTCTTTATTCTTAATAGAGGGATGCATTGACAAGGAATAACAGCCCCTTTCCTTGATGTACAGTATTTTGTGCACCTAAGAATTTTTTTTAAACACAAAAAAAATTGACTTGAGTAGGACTCTGGATCCTATACACCATACTAAAATTATTTACTCTTCCTTATGAATTCACTATTGATATTCTGAGAGGCAAAATACCTTCCCTACTTTCCCACTGCTCTGAAAACCTAACTAAAAACTTTAGGTAACACATCCCTAACTTAGTTGTGGCTAGAAATAGTCACACATGTATACGAGGTTGACAGCTGCTTCATTGTATTTAAATTACATTTCCTTTTCTGTATACAGCTGGCATTTCACTGACCTAGAAATAGGTTGCCCTCCATCCCTCTAAGGTTCACTACCCACTTTATAGTGTCTCTTGCATGGAAGGACTTTGGATAAAATTTTCAAAAACGTCTAAGTGACAAAGAGTAAGTCTTCACTGTGGCATTATCTCAACTTACCTACACTTGAGTTACTCCTCTAATGTTATCCTAGCTCAAGAGAAAGTGAACACACTGCAAAATAACACTTGAGTTGCTGTGTTCACACTGGCACTGCACTCACTTGATATTGGCACTAATACTTCTGGGGGCACATCCCATGGTTCTCAGCACTGCAGTAAACTGAGCTGCTCTATGAATTCTTTACCAGTATATTTTGGGAGTACTTGTGTGTCCTTTCTGGGCACATGAGGGAAATTGTGGGAAGGCATTGGAGGACTAGCAGCACTCAAGAGCAGTTATGTTAGCAACTGACAAGTTGTGCTCACTTGAGCTGTAACCTATACTCCCTCTCCGACCAAATTTAATTAAAAGCACTACCACACTTGATCACAGGTGTATGTGCACTCCTGAGTGCCCAAGTCATTTCTGAAAATCAGACTTCAGACTCAGAAAATCACTCGTGTGATCGCCACTGGGGTCTGAGCACCTAGTTAGCCTAGCTTGGATATGAGCAGCCATGCTACAAAGCTATACCCGAATGTGTCCACTCAACTGCAGCCTACACTGCTGCTCTACTCACCCGTGTGTGTCACTAGGACTATTGGGGGAATATTCTTTGGTTCTTAGCACTACAGTAACCTGAGCCACTCTATTGTTCTGTCTCAATGAACTGTGGGAGAACTTCTTGGCACATGGGCATTTGTGGGGAGGCACTACAGGACTCCCCGCACTCGAGTGGTTTAGCCGGCATCTTCACGGCAAAGTGGGTGGGTTACTAGTACTTGAGCTTTAGCATACAACCCAGGATGGGTCAGCTAGCTCATGTGTAAAGAACCATCTCACTCAGGTGACAGGGTTGTGTGTGTGGATGGAGCTGGGTTAGAGGCAACACCCAAATAAGAGCTCAAGTTAACCTGCTTAACCCCATGTTTCTTAATGGGATTATCTGAAGGGGTTACCTGTGATAGCAGGGGACTGGATTCGACTCTGGAAGTCCTTTCCAGTCTGATGTTCTTAACTCTGCAGTGAAGACAAGCATAGATATTTTTGAAAATGTTATCCTTCACCTCACCTTGAGACAGTATTTCTTGGTCAACTATCTACTCTCCAACTCTCAGTATTTTGTGCATGAAACAGGTGCTTGACTGCTTCAGTTCACAAAGAGAAGGTTTGCCTAACAGCACTCATGGCTATCATCTGGCCTGACTTCACTTTCTTCTCTCCAACCATCCTGAGAGGGACTTGCTATACTTGGAAAATTCACTTCTAAATTAAGGAACTGTGATATTTTGATAAGGATAATCTTAGAGTACAACGGCTCATTACTTGCTATTTCATTTACTTATATTGTAAGCTCTTTGGGATAGGGGACATCTCTTTGTTATATGCATGTACAGCACCTACCACAATGGGGTACTGACCCTTGATTGAGGCTGCTAGGCGCTACTGCAACACAAATAATACTAATCATTTCTCAATTATTTTTCTTTAACCTTTTAATAGAAAAATGAAAGTGAACCTCACTGAGAAAGGACTCCTGGAATTTTTGGTGAGGAATGATCCTGTAAGTTGTTAGAGAAGTCCTTCCATGCAAGAGACAACACATAGTGGAAAGTGGTTTATTTTTGTTGTTGTTGTTATTGTTGTGAAAGAGGTGTTCTTTGAAAGTCCAGAAATACTACTCTAAAATTCCTTCATAATAAAAATTGAAATACTGTCTTGTTTGTTCACGTAAGTTATTTCATAGTGTGTTGTTATCTGTATTACAATAGCACCTAGAGACCCCAACCAAGATCAGGACTCCATTTTGCTAGACAGGCACTGTTCAAACACATAGTAAAAGCCTGCCCCCAAAGAGCTACAAACAGACATGACAGACAACGAATGGGAGGGAAAACAGACAATAAGGTGAAGTAAGTTGCTCAAGGTCACAGAGGAGATCAGTGGCTAAGCTGGGAACAGAACTCAACTATCCTCATTATCAAGCCAGTGCCCTGTCCCCTAGACCAGTGGTCTCCAAAGTGGGGTGCGCAAGAGGATCCTTGGGGGTGCGCGGCAGGAGGAGCGTTTTTGTGTGTATTTTTTTGCTTCGTCCGAGCGGTTTTTTTGTGTTTTTTTGCTTTGGCAGTTCTGGCGGGAGTCCGAGTGGCTTTTTTTTTTTTTTTTGCTTCTGCAAAAATGATAGAGCTGGCGTGGCGGGGGTGCGTGCTCAAAATTTTTTTACTGATAGGGGCGCGCGAACAAAAAAGTTTGGAGACCACTGCCCTAGACCACACTGCCTCAAAGCTTCTGCCTTCTGTTCCTAAACAGAATTACAGACAGGGCCACAGCCACAGGTACAAACTGACATCAGTACAGCTATAGCTATATACACCAGCTGAGGATGTGGCCCACAGTTTAATAGGTTGATTAAATGACATACATCAATAAGTAAGAGAAAATAATATCATACTTGTTTCATTCACTTCCTTTTCTAAATGGCTTCTGATTATTACAGTTTACTTTGCTTTCTCCATTTTAAACAAGTCTCATCTTCCAAGGAATTTCTCATTTCCAAAGCCCCATTCCTCCCTTATCAGTACCACCCTTGTCGCATTACACTTTCTTCTGCAAGAAAAAAGCTGGCAGATACTCACAGCAGTACAGCTGCAACCCTTTCCTCCAAATATACAGTACTATGCATCTAGAGATCCAAGCATACACACGTTGGGTGAAATTCTGGCTCCACTGAAGCCAACATTGACTTCAGTGTGGCCAGTATTTCACCCCTTGAGTTTCATCCTAAGGGCTGTCTTTATGCCAGTACAATTTAATATCATTTAGCCCTCAGATTTCATTGTAACTTTTCATCCAGCTATTTCTGTCTCCTGCCTTTCTTCAACACACAATCATTTTTTATTCTGATTTTTTTTTGCCCACCGGTCACATTGCTCTGCATATTAGTATGTTGCAGAACTCACTTTTCTAGTTACTTTGACAAACTACACATCTTGCAGCCATTACACATCTTGTTCCACTTACGTCTCCAGATGAAAAATATTCTAAAAATTTGACAGCTACAGATGACTTCCAAGTGAGGGATTCATAGATTATAAATTCTAAGCCAGAAGGGACCACTGTGATCATCTAGTCTGACCTCCTGTGTAACACAGGCCATAGAACTTCCCCAAAATAAATCCTACAGCACATCTTTTAGAAAAACATCCAAGCTTTACTTAAAAATTGTCAGTGATGGAGAATCCAACACAACCCTTGGTAAATTGTTCCAATGGCTAATTACTCTCACTGTTAAAAATGTATGCCTTATTTCAAGTTTGAATTTGTTTAGCTTCATCTTCCAGCCATTGGATCGTGTTATACCTTTCTCTGCTAGATTAAAGAGCCCATTATTAAATATTTGGTCCCCATGTAGATACTTGTCTTAACTTTGTCTTTGTTGAGCTAAACAGATTGAGCTCCTTGAGTCCATCACTATAAAGCATGTTTTCTAATTCTTTAATTATTCTTGTAGCTCTTCTCTGAACCCTCTCCAATTTATCAACATCCTTCTTGAATTGTGGACACCAGAATGAGACACAGTATTCCAGCAGCAACAGAACCAGTGCCAAATACAGAGGTAAAATAACCTCTCTACTCCTACTTGAGATTCCCCTGTTTATGCATCTCAGGATCGCATTAGCTCTTTTGGCCACAATGTCTCATTCAGAGCTTATGGCCAGCTGATTATCCATCAGCCTGCCCCCTGCCCCCAAATCTTTTTCAGAGTCACTGCTTCCCAGGATGGAGTTCCCCCATCTTGTCAGTATGGTCTACATTCTTTGTTCCCACACGTATACATTTACATGTAGCCGTATTAAAACACACAGTTTGCTTGCATCCAGTTTACCAAGTGATCTAGATTGCTCTATCAGTGACCTGACTACTTCATTATTTACCACTCCCCCGACTTTTGTGTTATCTGAAAACTTTATCAGTGATGATTTTATGTTTTCTTCCAGGTCATTGATAAAGATGTTAAATAGCATAGGGCCAAGAACAGATCCTTGTGGGACCCGACTGGCAACACATCTGCTCAGTGAAGATTCCCCATTTACAGTTATATTGACACCTATCAGTTAGCCAGTTTTTAATCCATTCAATGTGTGCCATGTTAATTTTATATTGTTCGAATTTTTTAATCAAAATGTCATGCGGTACCAAGTCAAACGTCTTATTGCAATCTAAGTATATTACATCAATACCTTTATCAACCGAACTTATAACCTCATCTAAAAAGGATATCAAGTTAGTTTGATGGGATCTATTTTCCATAAGCACATGTTGATTTGCATTTAATTACATTACTCTCCTTTGCTTCTTTATCATATCAGTCACTCCATGATCTTGCCGGGGATCGACGTCAGGCCTATAATTACCTCAGTCATCCCATTTACCCTTTTTAACAATTGGTACATTAGCTTTCTTCAAGTCTTCTGGAACTTCCCCAGTGCTCCAGGACTTTTTGAAAATCAACATTAATGATCCAGCGAGCTCCTCAGACAGCTCTTAAAACTCTTCAATACAAGTTATCTGGACCTGCTGTCAGGACTGAGGGCCTGCAGTGGCACCTGCCCAGTTGCCAGGCAGCCAATGAGTGGAGTTGGGCCACAGAAGAATTACCTGATAGGCTAAGGCAGTAAGATGGCTTGCTCTCAAGCCCAGCAGCTGCAGAGGATCGACAGCTGCTCAATGCACAGTCCCATGGATTCTCTGCCTCCTTGCGCTCACCTCACTCCAAGCCTGCTCCAGTTTAGACCCTGCCCTGCACCAAGCATCACTCCAGCCTAGAACCTGCCCTGCTCCTGGCCTTGCCCCAGACTTGGAACCAACCCTGCCTTCCTTGACTCCAATTAATACAGTTCTCAGGCGGGCTATGGCATTTGGACTCTGACTACGGTTCTGCCTGTCTGCCCTGGTTCCGATTCTGTCTTGATCCTGGTCTCTAGCATTTGGACTCCCATTCTGGTTCTGACCCTCGCTCTGACCACCAGGCCTGACTTCTGCTCAGACCACTAAGTTAGACTGCCTATGACCCTGCTCTCCTGACACCTATTGATTTAAAAATGTTTAACATTAGTAGCTTCTGTTTAACATCCTCCAGAGATACTAGTGGAATGGAAAGAGTGTTATCACCATATGATGTGATATCATCTGTTTTTTTCCCAAATATAGAACAGATATGTATTGAACACTTGTGTTTTCTTCACTATTATTGATTCTACCATTTTCATCTAGTAATGGACCAATACCATTGTCACCATTCTTTTTGTTCCTAATATATTTTTAAAACTCCTTATTGTCCTTAATTGTGCTCGCCATGCATTTCTCCTTGGTTAAGGTCAGATTCAGAGTTGTGAGGGCCCCAGTGATGTTATTTTTGGGGTCACCTTTCCCTCAGTCTCTTCCCCCCAATCTCCCTCCCCTTTAAATTTCAGCCTCTCCCATCATTTTACCCTGTCCCCAGTCCCCCTCACTCTACTTTCTCTCTCTTCATGATCAGAAGGATAAGGAGGCAGACCTTCTCTTCCCATCGCTCCCCCACACAAGGGGATCTAAAAGAAGGTGAAGGCCTGGCAACTGTGGCTGAGGACAACATAGAGCACATGCTACTTAAAACAAGGCAGAGCTACGAGAATGTTAATCAGTACATTCTGACAGTGCAGACCCCCCACTGACTCCTGCTAAATTCAGGACGATCTTACAAATTTGGGGTCCTCTCAAAAATGCCCTCAATCTCTCAGACTGGCCATGCCCAACAGGGTACCCTAAAATATTTCATTCTGCTTAATGGCTACAGGAGAGATTGATCACCATAGTCTTGGTATCTATCCAAAAAAAAGGGGGGGGGGGGAAATCCTTGATCCTCTTAAAGCAGCAAAAGTCTAACCATTGGTTACATTAAGGTGGTTGTTATTCATCTGAATACTGCATAGGGAGGAAAGAACAGAAGTACAATGTAATGAGATCTATTAAGATTACAAAAGAAGTAAGTGAAGCTGTTGTATCATGAATCATGATTTTATTGTTTAGCAGTCAACTTTTGATGTAACTCAGATTACAATGAATTGGCTAATTCATGGAGTCTTTATTCAGGCAAAACTCCCATTGACTTCAAAGACAATTTTGCTTGAGTAAGGACTAAAGGCTGTACTGCAGTGGTGGGCAACCTGCAGCCAGTCAGGGTAATCCGCTGGTGGGCCATGAGACAGTTTGTTCACATTGACCGTTCGCAGGCACAGCTGCCCGCAGCTTCCAGTGGCTGCGGTTCGCCGTTCCTGGCAATTGGGAGCTGCAGGAAGTGGTATGGGCCTCAGGGACGTGCTGGCCGCCGCTTCCCGCAGCTCCCATTGGCCAGGAATGGCAAACCATGGCCACTAGGAGCTGCACATAGCCGTGCCCGCGGATGATCAATGTAAACAAACTGTCTTGCGGCCCGCCAGCAGATTACCCTGATGGGCCGCGTGCGGCCCGCGGGTTGCCCACCACTGCTGTACAGGATTTGGTCCACTATTTGGAAATGGCTTCGTAAGCATAAAAGGTTACTTTGTAATGTACAGGAGAACCTCAGAGTTACAAACCCTTTGGGAATGGAGGTTGTTCGTAACTCTGAAATGTTTGTAACTCTGAACAAAATGTTATGGTTGTTCTTACAAAAGTTTACAACTGGACATTGACTTAATACAGCTTTGAAACTTTACTATACAAAAGAAAAATGCTGCTTTTAACTATCTTAATTTAAATAAAAAGCACAGAAACAGTTTCCTTACCTTGTCAAATCTTTTTTTTTAAACTTGTCCTTAATTTTTTTAGTAGTTTACATTTAACACAATACTGTACTGTACATTATTTGCCCTTTTTTCTTTTGGGTCTCTGCTGCCTGATTGCGTACTTGCGGTTCCAAATGAGATGTGTGGTTGACAGGTCAGTTCGTAACTCTGGTGTTTGTAACTCTGAGGTTCTACAATATTACTTTCTATAAAAGTATTTACTTATTTTTTAAAGTAAAATTAAAACATTACTTGATTTAATATAAAAGACTTAATTTCTTCCCCGAACTGCTCTGTAAAAAGTTCATATATGAACCTTAACACTTGCTTAATAGGATTTCTACATATACCTCAATGGACCATTATGATAATATTTCCCTCTGCTCGATATTTTTTCTATTTGCTTTATCAAACTTTTCTGAGTAGAGCATATTATATATTGATTTATAAGTAGAGATGATTTATCATAGCAAATTTTTTTTTTTTAGAAACTACAGTGCCAGAAAGTGGGAAAAATATGCAATAATAGCTAAACCATGTTACATTTTAACAGATGTAAACAATATTCAATGAGCCAACTGAATAAATACTCTTGTGTTACTGTTTCCCTAGCTCTATAGTTCTATTAAAAATGATTAGTTATTATGCTGCTTCAAACAGGTGCTTTTAAATCATTCTTAAGACAATGGTTCAAAACTTGGATAATGTACTTATGCATTTTCTTCCCATAGAGATTCTATGGTACAGTTTGATTCATTTAAGGTTTTTACTTTATTTCACTCTATGCTTTCTTTCACATATAGTGCCACTCCCCCACCAGTTCGAACTACTCTGTCATTCCTATATGTATTTTTACCCTGGTATTACTATGTCCCATTGATTATCATCATTCTACCAAGTTTCTGTGATGCCTATTATATCAATATCCTCATTTAATACCAAGCACTCAAGTTCACCCATCTTACTATTTAGATTTCTAGTATTTGTATACAAGCACTTATAAAATTTGTCACTTTTTAGAGGTCTACCATTACATAATGTAAGTGAATAGGACTCTTTTTCATTTGACCTTCTTTTCAGTTCCTACGTGTACTTTATCAACCTCCATCCTCTCTGCTTTACTAGGATATAGAGAAACCCCATTCATAGATCCTCACCTAATGGATATTTCTGCCGGAAACGTGTGCTCCTCCAAACGTGTCGGCTTTCCCCTAGCCCTTAGTTTAAAAACTCTCCTACAACCTTTTCAATTTTACATGCCAGCTATCTGGTTCAGTTTTGGTTTACATCCTTCCTGTATAGGTTCCTCCTTTCCCAAAAGATTCCCCAGTTCCTAATAAACCCAAAACCTTCCTCCCTACACCATTGTCTCAGCCATACATTGAGACCCTGTAGCTCTGCCTATTTAACTGGCCCTGTTTGTGGAACTGGAAGCATTTCAAAGAATGCTACCATGGAGGTCCTGGACTTCAATCTCTTACCTAGCAGCCTAACCTTTCCCTATGTTGTTGGGAACTACATGTACCACAACCACTGGCTTCTCCTCAGCACTGCACATAAGCCTGTCTAGATGTCTCGCACGATCTGCAACCTTTTCACCCACCAGGTAATTTACCATGCGGTTCTTCCAGTCATCACAAATCGCTATGGATAGAAATTCCATGCTTGAATAATAAGAATTTAGCAGTAGGAATATACTACCAACCACCTGAGCAGGATGGTGATGGTGATTGTGACATGCTCCGGGAGACTAGAGAAGCTATAAGAATAGAAAACTCAGTAATAATGGGGGATTTCAACTATCCCCATATTGACTGGGTCACCTCAGGATGGGATGCAAAGATAAAGAAACCATTAATGACTGCTTCATAGAGCATCTAGTCCTGGAATCCACAAGGGGAGAGGCAATTCTTTATTCAGTCCTAAGTGGAGCACAGGATCTGGTCCAAGAAGTGAATATAGCTGAGCAGCTCAGTAATAGCAACCATAATATCATTAAATTTAACATCGGGGGCAGGGAGGGAAGAATACCAAAGAAGCCCACCACAATAGCATTTAACTTCAGAAAGGGGAACTACACAAAAATGAGGAAGCTAGTTGAATGGAAATTAAAAGGTAGAGTTACAAAAGTGAATTGCCTGCAAGCTGCAAGGAAATTTTTTAAAACATTCAAAATAGAGGCTCAAATTAAATGTATACCCCAAAATTTTAAAAAAAAGTAGTAAGAGGACAAAAAAGTGCCCCCATTGCTAAACAACAAAGTAAAATAAGTGGTTAGAGGCAAAAAGGCATCCTTTAAAAATTTGAAGTCAAACCCTATTGAGGAAAACAGAGAGGAGCATAAACTGTGGCAAGTCAAGTGTAAAAGTATAATTTGGCAAGCCAAAAAAGAATTTGAAGAGCCACTATCAAAAGACTCAAACTAACAGTAAAAATTTTTTATGTACATCAGAAGCAGGAAACCTGCCAAACAATCAATGGGGCCACTGAACGATCAAGGTGCTAAAGGAGCATTTAAGGAAGATAAGGCCATTAAGGAGAAGGTAAATGAATTCTTTGCATTGGCCTTCATTGCATAGGATGTGAAGGATTTCCCCACATTTTAGTCATTCTTTCTAACTGGAAAATCTGAGGAACTGCCCCAGATTGAGTTGTCAGTAGAGGTGGTTTTGGAACAAATTGATAAATTAAACAGTAATAAGTCACCAGGACCAGATGGTATTCACCCAAGAATTCTGACGGAACTCAAATGTGAAATTGCAGAACTACTAACTGTGTCTCGTAACCTATAATTTAAATAAGCTTCTGTACTGGATGACTGGAGGATAGCTAATGTGACACCATTTTTTAAAAAAGGCTCCAGAGGCGATCCTGGCCATTACAAGCCAGTAAGCCTAACTTCAGTACCAGGCAAATTGGTTGAAACTGTAATAAAGAACAGAATTATCAGACTTATAGATGAAGGCGATTTGTTGGGGGAAGAGTCAGCATGGCTTTTGTAAAGGGAAATCATGCCTCACCAATCTATTAGAATTCTTTGAGGGAGGTCATGTAGACAAGGGTGATCCAGTGGATATAGTGCACTTAGATTTTCAGAAAGCCTCTGACAAGATCCCTCGCCAAAGGCTCTTAAGCAAAGTAAGCAGTCCTGGGATAAGAGGGAAGGTCCTCTCATGGATCAGTAACCGGATAAAAGACAGGAATCAAAGGGTAGGAATAAATGGTCAGTTTTCAGAATGGAGAGAGGTAAATAGTGGTGTCCTCCAGGGATCTGTACTGTGACCAGTGCTGTTCAACACATTCACAATTGATCTGGAAAAAGGGATAAACAGTGAAATGGCAAAATTTGCAGACGATTCAAAATTACTCAGGATAATTAAGTCCAAAGCAGACTGCGAGGAGTTACAAAGGGATCTCACAAGACTGGGTGAATAGGAATGAGTTAATTGCTTGAGTTAACTGTGATTAATCGACAGCCCTAATAAAAAGGACCGATTAGGAAAGGGATAGATAATAAGACAGTACATATCATAATGCCACTATATAAATCCATAGTACGCCCACACTTCGAATACTGCGTGCAGTTATGGTTGCCCCATCTCAAAAGATATATTAGAATTGGAAAAGGTACAGAAAAGGACAACAGAAATCATTAGGGCTATGGAACAGCCTTCATAAGAGGAGAGATTAAAAAGACTGGGACTTTTCAGCTTGAAAAAGACATGACTAAGGGAGAATATTAGAGGTCTATAAAATCATGACTGGTGTGGAGAAAGGAAATAAGGAAGTGTTATTTACTCCTTCACATAACACAAGAACCAGGGGTCACCCAATGAAATTAATAGGCAGCAGGTTTAAAACAAATCAAAGGTAGTACTTCATCACACAATGTACAGTCAACCTGGAACTCGTTGCCAGGGGATGTTGTGAAGACCAAAACTATAAATGGGTTCAAAAAGAATAGGTCCATCAATGGCTATTAGCGAAGATGGTCAGGGATGCAACCCCAGGATCTAGGTGTCCCTAGCCTCTGACTGCCACAAGGATCACACAATAATTGCCCTGTTCTATTTACTCCCTCTGTAGCACCTGGCACTGGCAACTGTCAGAAGAGAGGATACTGGGCTAGATGGGCCATTGGTCTGACCCAGTATGGTCATTCTTATGTTCTCATAGGACTTCACATTTTTATCAGTGCAGGATTTTTTAGGCCTTGTACAAACTACATTTTTTTTCTGATCATAAAGCATGTGCTCCCATCTGGATCATATTTTGATACTGTGAATCTTAATCTTTTGCAGAGGTACTCAGCAATGGAATGGGCACTATTTGTTAGAAATTGAAATAAGTTATGAAACAGCTGGGATAGCTCATGTTACTTATTTCCCTTTTCAGTGATAAAGAGCTTAAACGCTTGCATAGCACACAAAAATAAAGAGAGACTAAAAAGAAGGATGACTGAGAAAGCAAGTAATGTAGAAATGTCTGATCAGTATTTCAAGAAAGTAAATAATTAATATCTACATGGAAGTCTATTAGACTGCTCTTTCTATGAGTCACTATGAGTACTCAAGTAATTCCTTAAATCTCACGAGCAAATATTATAGAATATAGCATAGTTTTTATTTTAAAAACATTATCATTGTATCAGACTTAAAATAATGTTTTTGACATTATCACCACACTGTGAAACTAGAAACAGCTTCCCAGTCATTTAGTCAAGACAACTGAGCAATGGGAGTTAGAAAAAGCTTCCAAAGCATCAGAAGAACTACAGTCAAGGCCATTAAAGAACAGCTAATCTGTTCCAGTTCTAATTCTCTTCTAATGGGTTTCCTTAAATGTACTTTACATTAGTTGTAATTAGTTCAAAATATTGTTACTTATATCCTTGTAAGAACTAGGATGTGTGATTGCATTTTCATCTATCTGGTTTATACTTTTACTTTAGTCCAATATCACATAGATTTTTAAATCATGTTAAGTATTGCTTATTGTTACTTAGTTGGATTCTTCAATATGATTTGAATTAACCAAGGAATGCTTTCATGTTTCTACTTTGAACATAGCAGCACCAGCACCAATTTGTTTGAAGACAACAAAGGGTAGATAAGCTTGAAAAGTTATAGTTCTTATCTAAGACGTCTCCACTTATGTTTTATTTTGACTGATTTATTAATTTTAGAAAACGTGCTTATCAAAATCTCTAAGCACATGGGTAATAATTTTTTTAATACAAAATTGACAGTTAACTAAATTGACTCAATATTAAAAGACTTGAAATCCTCACCTCAATTAAAACAAACCTTGAACCTGTCCCAACCTCACTCTCACAGACAGAAGCCCATGTAAACAGATGAGCCTTGCAGTATGCCCAGAAGTGCAACAAACTTGTGCTTCATCAAACTATGAAAGGTGAGTTCCAGAGCTGAATGCCTGTCATTGAAAATACACTGTCTGGAGTCCCAACCCATTTAAATCTGGGGCTGACTAGCTTGAATGCTATGGAACAAAAACACAAGACAAGATGCAATATCTAAAGTTTTAAAAGATCAAAACTAACATGGCTGAACTGTATCAAAAAATGAATAGAAAACCAGTGCAGACTACAGAGCCTGGATACCATATGCTCCCTGCCTATACACTACGAGGTACATGTTTGTAGTGTTGTTATAGCAGTGTTGGTCCTAAGATATGAGACAGACAACCATAGGTGAGGAATTATCTTCTATTGGATGAACTTCTGTTGGTGAAAGAGAAACTTTTGAGCTCCACAGAGCTGTTCTTCAGGTTTGGAGCTCAAAAGCTTGTCTCTTTCACCAACAGAAGTTGAGCCAATAAAAGTTATTACCTTACCCAATTTGTCTCTAAGTAAATGGGCAGACATATTTTGCGCTAGTTCAAATTCTTGAATGATCATCAGGCCTAGCCACAAACAGCACACACTGTAACATAGTAATCCAGTCTAGGAGGTGGTAAAGGCATGGATAACTCAAGGTCCTGATCTTAGAGGAAAGGGTTGCATTCTCCTTGCCAAACATCAATGAAAAAAGAACTCTTGGTTATTACTTGATCATTTAAAAGCTGATGATCTAACAAGACCCTGCCTGGATTACACACTTCAGTAACAAATGATGGGAAATGACCGATCAAAGAGGCACATATTAACATTGCTATCTCCTCCAGGTATTTTTCCTTGCCAACAAGCATCACTTATCTTCTCTGGATTGAGCTTCAACCAACTAGCTCTCATCCAGGTCCAGATCTCAGTTTCTCTGCTCTCTGTCTAGCTATCCCATCAAGACCTGATGGAAGAGGGACAGAGCTGAGTATCACCCGCATGTTGATGACACCACAGCCCATATTGCCATACTCCCTTCTCCTTCTCCCCAACTTCAATACATATTGTGGCACCTCACACAAGCATGGGACAGAAAAGCGGTCAGGGTCCCTCCTCAAAGAAAACATATCCAGAGTTACATAAATCTAGAGGTTTGAGGGCTAGCAGGAAGGCCTGTAGAGTTTTTATCATTATATAACAAACTGCTGGTCTTGGACCATCAACTTGTCTACAGTGGGGGAGCAGAGGGAAAACACACTGTCCCGCTGTCTTCCCCAAATATCATTCTTCAGACTAAAAATCAATGTAGGGATGGAAAATATATTATTCCTTACAAATTTTAATTTCCTGAAACACACAAATTAGAGATAATAAGCCAGATCATCAACTTGTGTAAATTGTCATAATGCATTGAAGTCAACTATGCTGATTTAAACCAGCTGAGAAACTGACGCAATACATCTAGCAAATAAGTACTCGCATGGACATACTTTTAAAGCATTATTATTTAGTTGATACAGCATTTTGAACATGAAAAGCTCTACATTCTTATTTGTTTGTATTATATGTAGCAAATACAATTTGTCCAGTGCTGTAAAAGAACAAATAAGGCAATTCCCAACCCATAGAGCTTACAGTATAAAAGACAGATAGAAGAAAGAATACACTGTGAAATCCATAGACAGGAATAACTTATGACTATCATCATTGTTATTGTCTACTCACACTTATAATCGTCACAGAAGGGGTGAATTTTTAGATGGGGTTTTAATGAGGAGAAGGTGGTGGCTTTGTTAATCAGGATTGGGAAGCGAGCAGAATGGAAAAAGGCACAAAGATGGAACCAAGAGAAAAATAAGAAGGGCATCAAGCATGGCATTGCTGGTAGAAAGAGGCAGGGGATGAAGGGAAGGGAATAAGAGACAGTCCAAAACACCCTGGAACATAGTTCTGTAGGACCTTGAAGATTAAGATCATCACAGCTTGTTGCTCCAAAACTGCAGCTAATACAATGGTGCTGTCACCTATCTCGAACAGTACAGGATGTTGACAGGGACATTGCATTAAGCGTTTGTCGAGACTCTCCATGTTCCTTGGTTTCCATTTGATCATATTGTCACCAGTCTTTAGCACCCCAACTCTTGCTCAATTTAGAGTACACCACTATTTCCATTTGAGGTCAATGACTGGAGGAAGTTGTTCTGACAGAACCATGTTCTCCAGGATCATCAGCATTTCCCACCATTTTGTTACCTCAAAATACCACAGTGGAAGGTGACAGAGTAAGGGATTTTCAGAGGCAAAACTCTTTCTGAACTTCAGCTTTTTGGGTGGGGGAATGTGTCCATGCAGCGGGTATCTTGGATCACGCACCTGTTTTTGTCTCTCCTTTCTACTGATGGTGGTGCAGTGCCCATGACGCAGTACAGCGACACCATAGGAGTCAGTTTCAAAGCCCCTCTTATGACCCTACAGGCATGAATAAGTTAAGTATCAATTTGTGTGCATGGCTCAAGCGTGACCATACTGGGACACAGTACTCCACAAATGAGTAACACAAGGTGAGACTGGTTGCTCAGAGTGTTTTACGGTCAGCTCCCCATTTTGTATTGGACAGTTTCTAGAGTATACAGTTCCTGGAGTTCACTTTCTTTTTCAGCTTCTTCTTGTATTCTTTGTACGTCAGTGTTCAGTCTAATGTGACCCCAAGGTACACCAGATGTTCACAGAGCTCAAGATTAAGATGAGAAGCTTAACACTTATATACAATTAAGTATAATTATTCTTGTGAATGTATTAGTGTATCTGTAATGGTAAACTATGGTCCCTGTCCTAAAGAAGGAAAGATATCCATGGATTAAGTGACCCCAAAGAAAAAAAATCAGTGCAATATTAACTGAAAATAAACATTTTAATACTTTGTGGTGTCTAGGGAACTATTTGTAAAATTAGCTTTCCAGAATCTTCTCTAGTGAACAGTCTGTACAAAATGAAAATGATCTCAGCTTGCACAAATATAAAACTTAGTGACTAAAAACTGGACTACCCTGGGATCAAAGAGTTACAAAGGTTCTTTTACAAGACTGCTGGATGTCTACCCACTTTTTGTTAAGAGCAGCTTCCAAACAAAACTCTCATTGACTTCAAATGGAGCAGGAACAGACCCAAAGATAGCAAATGAGCTAGTAATTCAATACATGGTCTGTATAAAACAGTGGGCCACCTTACACTGTGGCATTTGACACTGACCTCTACTTGGAAACTACACAGTTACATGTGTATTTATTTACAACACTAGGCCACCTCTACAAAACTGATGATAATTCAAAATATCCAAAAGCATCACATCAGCAACATATTCATTGATTATGCACTTTGCTACTTGTGTCTAAACCACCACCATTTTATTCAGGACTAACATGCCTTATACTTAAATATGCATACACCTTACTTTTTGTATGCTATACCATGGTGAGTAAATGCATTAATAAGCCTAATAATTTTATTTAATTGATTTAACCCTTACAAATTTTGTAAATATTTACCCAGATTCAGCAAGGTACTTAAGTATGTGCCTTACTTTAAGCACGAGTAGTTCCTTTACAAAATTGCTTTCAGCAGGATTCCTCACATGTTTAAAGTTGGGCACATGCTTAAGTACCTAGCTGAATCTGGGCCTAAGTTTGACCAATACAACACAGAACAGCTGCATGATTTTTATTTTTATTTTTTAAACACAAAACCATGCCTGGCACTTCCATTTAACTCACTTGGCCTGATTCTCTACTATCTGGCACCTTATGTAATTTGTTTTAACTAGACCAAAATAGGTGTAAAACACTACCAAATCAGAATAAGACCATTTTGCATAGTGTAAAAGAACACACAAGTTGCTAGGCAGTGGAAAATTTGGCTCCTTGCATTTGTACAAATAAACTAGATACTACATACAAATGAATTGATGCATAAAGAAAATATATAAGGTGGTGTTGTGGTACAAAGCTGTTATTGCTGTGAAGTTAGGATAACTGCATTACTCATGAATAATCTCCCCCAAAAGTGCCAACGAAAATGTTATACAACACACATGATCATGTTTTGTTTATGCCACAAATTTGTGTGGTTCTGTTGGATTTTCTATTTGAGTCTCACTCAGCTTTTGTCATTTGAATATGTTACTGGGGGAGGGCGGGGGAAGATGCCATTGGCGTGGATGCAACTTGGTAGAAATTGCAATTCAATATAAAAATCAACTTATATAGCCTTCTGCAGTTTACAATATACTAATGAATATCCTCTCTTATGATGTTTTCTGGCCCATGTATATGATACAAATATTATATTACATTTTGTATGCTACAGCATGAACAGCAGAGTAAAAATGTAATGGGTATTAATTGGAGGGCAAATTCATCAAAACTGATGCATTCAATACAATATTTACACTGTCCTCAATGAGAACTGAGTATCATGCTACTGTTGATTTGGACATCCTTTTTAAACCATTTTGATTTTCCAACAACAAAAATTTAAAGAAGAAAACTTTAGAGAAGCATGTTAATATTTAGTGATTTCACTTTTAAGCAAAACAGTCATCAAGTACTGCAAAAAGCAGCTTTTCTGTCATTAGTTAAGTGCACAAATTGTCAATATGACTACATTCAAAAAAATGAGAGACAATATTTATTCTTGCTGCATGGAAAATTAAATCCTCTAAGTGTTTCCCTTTGCCATGAAAGTATTTTCATGGTACAAAATATTTTTTGCTCCTTTAGGAGGATGCTGTCAAATCTTTTAGGTCTAAAATTAGATCTACAAGGTTTATTTTGGTTAGTGAGTATGTCCTACAAGGCAGGGTTCTTTGTAAATTTAAATAACCGGTCTGTTCACAAGAAAGAAGCTGGCAGCATAGAGGAAAGACAGCATGACACGCACACATTGCCCACAATCATAAACAAGCCCAGGGCCTTGTGCCTGTTGTAGCTAGGTCATCAAGTGGTAAAGCTGTCATTTTACTAATATTCATGCTATACGCTTACAGTATGTGACATCAGTACTTCTGCTATGACTCTAACTTGATTATTCTGAGTTTTTTATTCTGAAACATTTGCTAAAACAGCTGCTTTGTGATAAACTTCCAGCAAACAACCTCAGATTCACCAAGCCATTCAGCAGAACACAGCTACACTTTCTTCCTGAAAAAATGCAAACAGAAAATGATAACACTTATGAAACTCTTGTTCTATAGAGAAGTTATGAATAATGTATGTGATTCACTTCTAGAGGGCTTGATGTTTAATTTTTTTGTGCACCCAACCCGGCAAAGACTTCAGGGGAAGGTTTAGGTGAGCAAGGAATGCAGGATCAGGCTCATTATTATCCAACTGTCTATAATGTTTCATTTGAAACATCTGTGGTGTACTTGGTAAATACATACTTAGACTATTTCAAAAAATACTTGTTACACAAATGTGTAGGCTTTTTAAAAAGTGTGTTATCTGGGATTCTATAAATGTCCTTTGGACCAATATTATCAATTAAATCAGTAGAACCTATCATACTATGTTCAGAGTGACTCAATAACACTCAAAGCATGCTAAAAAGGTTAGAAAAAGCAGCAATTGCTGGACATAGTACTAGCTGGGCTTCCAACATTATAGTCTCAACTTTTTCCATTTTTAAAATATTAAATATAACAGCTAAGCTACAAATTGGACTAATGGCCACCACATTCCCATTAAAAAAATGAGAAGGGGGTTGGGGGGTGTTCCCAAACCAGACCAAAGTACTATTTCCTCCCTCCCTTCCCCCCCCACCCCCCCACCTTATTAAATAGAAAGTTAGTGGAATTTAATTTTAAAAGCATGTATGTGGGCTGAAATTTTAAAATCGGTCCAGAGATAAATGTTATGGTTTGGATATAAACTGAAAATTGGTATTTATTACTGAAATTCAGACACAACCTTAACTAGTATCACAGCCAGCAATGCTGTAATTAACAACTTTTATATAATAGTAACAAATTGTTCTATTATATTTGATCTTTAAAATTCCCACAGCAATATAAAAGTTTTATTATATTGCATGTCATCAGTGTACGCATTTATAAGAGCCAGCATTATGCATTGCATGAATGGTGAGATCTTTTGAAAGAGGAAGCTCACTAATGGATTTGCTTGTCCAGCTTACTTTGTTAAGCCTGTCATGGAAAAGATAAGCTGTAGTTGCTGAATGCATCCTCTACTGATACCAATCACATAAAATGTTACAGAAATGCAACACTGTTAACTGATTTAAGGCAAAAATAATCTCATCTCCCAAATATACCATTCGAGCTAACAGGACATAAACTGCAGTTACTGTCCCTCTTCCAGCAAATGCTCACCTAAAATGATTAACATAACACAAGTTCCTGTAGTAATAAGAATACACTGGCGCTGAAATAATTATACCACTTGGATAGGTGGGGTGGGGGAGGTAGAACGGGCGGAGGAAGCACGGGGGTTATTCAAAGGCACCTGCGGCTGGAATTAAACTGCTCCAGATAAAGATTCCGTACAATACATGCACTTCGGGACATGGGGAGCTGGAGTATAATTCCATTTCACCCATCGCCTTTTCGTGCACAAAAGGATTAAACTATGGGGGTTACAAACAACAGTGACACACCGTGGAGCAGCACACACCAGTACCACAAAGTACCTGCGATTGGCAAGCAAAAAGCCCCAGCCTGCTCTGGATGGACTGGCACTTTCTCCTCCCCGCCGCTGCTGTTACCCAGTTTGCTTGGTTGGGGGCAAGGGTGGCAAAGCCCCCGGCGAGGGTGCCCAAGTGCTGCGCCTCCAGCAGCAGCGACCGAAATACCAGCCCCTGGGCTGGGGGGAGGCTATGCCCAGGGAGAGTCGACATTGGCATTTCTAGGAATGGGTTCCCTGCGCGCAGCCCGTTCAGCTTGACAGACACCGGACCTTCCTCCCCGCTCCAAAGCACCAGCCACCCACAATGGTTTGGGGGCGCAGAAGGGTGCGACGAGGAGTCCAAGGGCATGGGGGGGCGTGAGCAGGGTGCACTCGGACTGGGAGGAAGAGACAGGCACAGGGGTGCAGAGGAGGCAGGAGCGGGGAGCAGTGGGAGGGAGGGAAGGAGGGACATAGGGGTGCAGTGGGAGGAAGGGAGGAGCGGGGAGCAGTGGGAGGCAGGGAGCGGGCACAGGGGTGCAGAGGAGGCAGGAGCGGGGAGCAGTGGGAGGCAGGGAGCGGGCACAGGGGCACAGAGGAGGCAGGAGCGGGGAGCAGTGGGAGGACAAGGAGCATAGGGGGAAGGGGGGATGGCGGGCTGGGGGTCCATGAAGGGGACCAGGCAGCCTGGGAAGGCAGGGACACGCCACGAGCCGGGGAGCGGGGCTGGAGCCAGGGGTGCTTGCGGCGAGGGGGCAGGGGACGTCCTTCCCCCCGGACCCGCAGATGAAGCGCCACATTCCCCCGCCGGGACCCAGCCCGGCTCAGGTGCGGTGCGGCGCGGCGCGGCGGGAGGGGGCCCGGCCCGGCAGCACTCACCAGAGGGAGTCCAGGTCCCATTCCTGGAGCAGGGCGAAGTCGAAGCTGTCCATGGTGAGGACGAGAAGGAGAAGCGTCAGCGCGGCTGAGCTGCACCAGCGGAGCGCCCCCGGGGCATCGCCACCGCACCGAGCCCGCCCCTGCGCCTCCGGGGATCGGGGCTGCCCAGGGCAACACGCAGCCAGCCGCGGGCCCCCCCTGCAGCCGCCGCCGCCAGCCGCCCACGGGCTGCTGCTCTGCTCGCTCCTCGCCGCCGCCGCCGCGCGCTCCCCTCCCCTCAGCGCCGCGTGTGTGTCACTCCCCGGGCTCGCCGCGCAGCCCCGCGCTGTGTCTGTGCCTGGCAGGTAGAGCTCGCTGCCGCCAGGGCCGGCTTGCAGCCTGCGCCGCCCCCCGCCCAGCCCCCTTTGTTTTCTGGGCACTGGATCCTTTCCCTGCTGCCTGTGGGGACGGGGAGGAGGAAAGGACGAGGGCAGAGGGGGACTGTGTGTGTTGCTTTCCCTGCCCCCCTCCACATCATCTCCAGCTGCAACTTGCTTTTCCATACACTTCCCTCCCCCCCTCCCTCAGAGTTCAGGTCCCCTCTGCTCCCCTCCCCCAACGCCTGCCACACCTTTACAAACTAGCCTTCTGCCTCTCTTAGGCTGCAATAGCTCTGGGAAATGATGGGCAAAATCCCAGAGCCACTGATGCTGGCAAATGGCCAGGGGAAGTATCATAGGAGTGTCAGGGACCGCAATAGGGCATCTAGTCCTGTCCCCTGCACTCAGGGCAGGCAATAGTCTGTGCTAGGGCCTCCCCCTAGGGGGCCTGATTTTAGGAAGTGTTGAGCACTCATACTCCAGCTGACACTAATGCCAATTGCAGGGTCTCAGCACCTATGAAAATTTATCTTTTTTATGTCCATCACCTGTAGACTTGAAGAAATATATAAAATAAAAAAGTACCACACAAATAAGTACCACCCCCATAAGATATTGGGAACATGTAGTATCCAAAATATTTCAAATTTTTCAACCAGTGTTGTTGTAAAAGGACATTGCTATTTCAACTTGATCCTAAAGGTATCTGAGTTAAAGTCAAGGTTACCTAAGACTAACAGGCATTTGCTTTGGCTTAGGCCTTGTCTACCTTTGTGGGTTTCAGGCATTGGTGACCAGCCACCACTAGCACCAACCCTTAATGTAGACAAGGCAATTCAATATAAACTGCAATGTCACACTGAAACAGGTTATCCCTGCTTAAAACTGGGGTAAACTGCACCAGTGTAAGTCACTGCCTATAGAGACTGGGCACTGATGGCTGAAAATCCGCAGCATAGACAAGTCCATAAAATCCACTGGAAACAGATTTTTTTTTAAAACCAACATACTTTCCCATGTAATGTTTGCTTCTCAAATAAACTAATAACCTTAGCTGTGGTTCCTTAAACTGCGGTTGTGAGAGCTGGCTGGTCACATGATGCTGGGTCTCCTGCCTTCTAGTTGCTAAATCACATTAAAAGAAGCTAACACCAAACACTTTCTGAATATTATTTTTCCATCTAAGCAATTGCTACAGTTTCCCCAGAGATGTTATCTGACCACAGATGAGAAGGGTGGTGTGCAAGATCATGAGTGTTATAAAAAGGCAGTCAGCTGCAAACCAGCTGAGCAGCGAACAGCGGGAGTTTGACTGGGAGTTCGTCTGGGGAGAGCCCACTGAGGCGTTCAACTTGCAGGCTCCTCTGAGTAGTTGCTGCAACAGCTGAGGAAGCTCTTAGAAGGAAGGTGATATGGATGGTGAGCGATCAGCTGTTGTGACCTGCACAGGATGTGCCATGTTTGTCTTTCTCCCACAGGACAGAAGCGACTTTGTCTGTACAAAGTGCAAGATGGTCTCCATATTGGAAGAGAAGGTTCAAGGTCTAGAGAAACAAGTATCAACCCTGCGTTGCATAAGAGAAAATGAAGATTTCCTGGACAGACGTCAGGATATGCTTCTACGGGCACAACATTCTGAAGAATCAGAGCAGGCTGCGCAGTGGGGACAGAAGGATGGTGAAGAAAACTGGCAGCATGTGACCTCCAGAAGAAGAAATAGGAGCATCCATGTACCAGCAATGCAGATACAGGTGAGCAACCATTTTCATGTTCTCTCCACAGGTACTAATGCAGAGAGTGGAGTAGATGATACATCTGAGGGAAGGGAGCAGAAGGAGACTCCACCGATTGGAAGGCATGAGATGCATTGTCCTAGGGATGGGGGTTCCACGACCTCCGCTCCCAAGAGAAGGAGGTGGGTGGTGGTGGTCGGGGACTCCCTCCTCAGGGGGACTGAGTCATCTATCTGCCATCCCGACTGGGAAAACAGAGAAGTGTGCTGCTTGCCAGGAGCTAGGATTCACGATGTGACGGAGAGACTAGAGACTCATCAAGCCCTCAGATCACTACCCCTTCCTGCTTCTCCATGTGGGCACCAATGATACTGCCAAGAATGACCTTGAGGGGATCACTGCAGACTACGTGGCTCTGGGAAGAAGGATAAACGAGTTTGAGGCGCAAGTGGTGTTCTCGTCCATCCTCCCTGTGGAAGGAAAAGGCCCGGGTAGAGAGCATCTAATTGTGGAAGTCAACGAATGGCTACGCAGGTGGTGTCGGAGAGAAGGCTTTGGATTCTTTGACCATGGGATGGTGTTCCAAGAAGGAGGAGTGCTAGGCAGAAACGGGCTCCACCTAACAAAGAGAGGGAAGAGCATCTTCGCAAGCAGGCTGGCTAACCTAGTGAGGAGGGCTTTAAACTAGGTTCACCGGGGGAAGGAGACCAAAGCCCTGAGGTAAGTGGGGAAGTGGGATACCGGGAGGAAGCACGAGCAGGAGAGCACAAGAGGGGAGGACTCCTGCCTCATACTGAGAAAGTGCCTATACACAAATGCAAGAAGCCTGGGAAACAAGCAGAGAGAACTGGAAGTCCTGGCACAGTCAAGGAATTATGATGTGATTGGAATAACAGAGACTTGGTGGGATAACTTACATGACTGGAGTACTGTTATGGATGGATATAAACTGTTTAGGAAGGACGGGCAGGGCAGAAAAGGTGGGGGAGTTGCACTGTATGTAAGAGAACAGTATGACTGCTCAGAACTCCGGTATGAAACTGCAGAAAACCCTGAGAGTCTCTGGATTAAGTTTAGAAGTGTGAGCAACAAGGGTGATGTCATGGTGGGAGTCTGCTATAGACCACCAGACCAGGGGGATGAGGTGGACGGGGCTTTCTTCTGGCAACTAACAGAAGTTACTAGATCACAGGCCCTGGTTCTCATGGGAGACTTCAATTACCCTGATATCTGCTGGGAGAGCAATACAGCAGTGCACAGACAATCCAGGGCGTTTTTGGAAAGTGTAGGGGACAATTTCCTGGTGCAAATGCTGGAAGAACCAACTAGGGGCAGAGTTCTTCTTGACCTGCTGCTCACAAACAGGGAAGAATTAGTAGGGGAAGCAAAAGTGGATGGGAACCTGGGAGGCAGTGACCATGAGATGGCCGAGTTCAGGATCCGGACACAAGGAAGAAAGGAGAGCAGCAGAATACGGATCCTGGACTTCAGAAAAGCAGACTTTGACTCCCTCAGGGAACTGATGGGCAGGATCCCCTGGGAGAATAACATGAGGGGGAAAGGAATCCAGGAGAGCTGGCTGTATTTTAAAGAATCCTTATTGAGGTTGCAGGAACAAACCATCTCGATGTGTAGAAAGAATAGTAAATATGGCAGGCAACCAGCTTGGCTTAACAGTGAAATCCTTGCTGATCTTAAACACAAAAAAGGAGCTTACAAGAAGTGGAAGATTGGACAAATGACCAGGGAGGAGTACAAAAATATTGCTCAGGCATGCAGGAGTGAGTTGCAGCTAGCAAGAGATGTTAAGAGTAACAAGAAGGGTTTCTTCAGGTATGTTAGCAACAAGAAGAAGGTCAAGGAAAGTGTGGGCCCCTTACTGAATGAGGGAGGCAACCTAGTGACAGAGGATGTGGAAAAAGCTAATGTACTCAATGCTTTTTTTGCCTCTGTCTTCANCCTCACCTCAGTCCCTGGAAAAACCATGGAGCAGGTCCTCAAGGAATCAATTCTGAAGCACTTAGAGGAGAGGAAAGTGATCAGGAACAGTCAGCATGGATTCACCAAGGGCAAGTCATACCTGACTAACCTAATTGCCTTCTATGATGAGATAACTGGCTCTGTGGATGAGGGGAAAGCAGTGGACGTGTTATTCCTTGACTTTAGCAAAGCTTTCGATACGGTCTCCCACAGTATTCTTGCCGGCAAGTTAAAGAAGTATGGGCTGGATGATTGGACTATAAGGTGGATAGAAAGCTGGCTAGATCGTCGGGCTCAATGGGTAGTGATCATGCGGCGTGCCCCAAGGGTCGGTCCTGGGGCCGGTTTTGTTCAATATCTTCATTAATGTTCTGGAGGATGGCGTGGACTGCACTCTCAGCAAATTTGCAGATGACACTAAACTGGGAGAAGTGGTAGATACGCTGGAGGGTAGGGATAGGATACAGAGGGACCTAGACAAATTAGAGGATTGGGCCAAAAGAAATCTGATGAGGTTCAACAAGGACAAGTGCAGAGTCCTGCACTTAGGACAGAAGAATTCCATGCACTGCTACAGACTAGGGACCGAAGGGCTAGGCAGTAGTTCTGCAGAAAAGGATCTAGTGCTTACAGTGAACGAGAAGCTGGATATGAGTCGACAGTGTGCCCTTGTTGCCAAGAAGGCTAACGGCATTTTGGGCTGTATAAGTAGGGGCATTGCTAGCAGATCGAGAGACGTGATCATTCCCCTCTATTCGACATTGGTGAGGCCTCATCTGGAGTACTGTGTCCAGTTTTGGGCCCCACAGTACAAGAAGGATGTGGAAAAATTGGAAAGAGTCCAGTGGATAGCAACAAAAATAATTTGGGGGCTGGTGNTCTCCATGTCTAGTTGGCAGCCGGTATCATGCGGCGTGCCCCAAGGGTCGGTCCTGGGGCCGGTTTTGTTCAATATCTTCATTAATGATCTGGAGGATGGCGTGGACTGCACTCTCAGCAAATTTGCAGATGACACTAAACTGGGAGAAGTGGTAGATATGCTGGAGGGTAGGGATAGGATACAGAGGGACCTAGACAAATTAGAGGATTGGGCCAAAAGAAACCTGATGAGGTTCAACAAGGACAAGTGCAGAGTCCTGCACTTAGGACAGAAGAATTCCATGCACTGCTACAGACTAGGGACCGAAAGGCTAGGCAGTAGTTCTGCAGAAAAGGATCTAGTGGTTACAGTGAACGAGAAGCTGGATATGAGTCGACAGTGTGCCCTTGTTGCCAAGAAGGCTAACGGCATTTTGGGCTGTATAAGTAGGGGCATTGCCAGCAGATCGAGGGACGTGATCGTTCCCCTCTATTCGACATTGGTGAGGCCTCACCTGGAGTACTGTGTCCAGTTTTGGGCCCCACACTACAAGAAGGATGTGGAAAAATTGGAAAGAGTCCAGCGGAGGGCAACAAAAATGATTAGGGGGCTGGAGCACATGAGTTATGAGGAGAGGCTGAGGGAACTGGGATTGTTTAGTCTGCAGAAGAGAAGAATGAGGGGGGATTTGATAGCTGCTTTCAACTACCTGAAAGGGGGTTCCAAAGAGGATGGATCTAGACTGTTCTCAGTGGTACCAGATGACAGAACAAGGAGTAATGGTCTCAAGTTGCAGTGGGGGAGGTTTAGGTTGGATATTAGGAAAAACTTTTTCACTAGGAGGGTGGTGAAGCACTGGAATGGGTTACCTAGGGAGGTGGTGGAATCTCCTTCCTTAGAGGTTTTTAAGGTCAGGCTTGACAAAGCCCTGGCTGGGATGATTTAGTTGGGGATTGGTCCTGCTTTGAGCAGGGGGTTGGACTAGATGACCTCCTGAGGTTCCTTCCAACCCTGATATTCTATTATTCTATTCTATGATTCTATGAGTGAGAGGGGAAATAGTCCATGAGAATCTTTCTGCTCAGATGTGGTCCACCCTATGAAAAAGTTGGAAAACCATACAACTGTGGTTTATAAGCCTCTCACAAGAGGTTTAGAAATTATGGGCCAGATTCTCCATTCCGCTTAGATAATTTTTGCACAGCCAAAGAGGTGCAAATCAGTGGCAGCTAAAAATCCCCCATTAAGCATGGCCAGCTTTATGCCCAGGGCCGTCCTTAGGCATACGCAGCATATGCAGCTGTGTAGGGCACCCAAAAATTTGGGGCACCCCTGGGTTTTAGTGCCCCTCCCCACCTCTTCCTTTCCCTGTTCTGACCCTTCCTGCAGGCTCCCACCACAGCTGGCTGCTGCAGCCTGGTGAGTCTCCCTCCAGAGGGGATCTAGTACTTAAAAGTAAAAAAGCCTTCCAGCCTGCCAGACCTGTTAGCACAACATTGAAACTGTTAAAGAGCCATTCAAGTGGTAATGAAGCCATTTAACAGGCATTTGCCAACCCCCAGGTATATACTGTCAGTTTCTGAATTTACTGACAAAAACAGTTGTGCATTATATAATATTTACTCAGAACATGTTAGTCTACAGGACCTTAGTTTAAAATTTGCTTTAAAATATTTCATTAGTGTGTTGCTGAACATTATAAAATCACATCTCTAAAAAATCCTTGCACAGATTTTTAGATGCACAATCTGAGTATTAATCTTTAGCCTTAAATGCTTGGATCTTCAGACATATAGTTTTTTTAATAAATCCTTTAAAAGACCATCCTTAACTAAAATACAAATGCGAGCCCAGGCTGCCATCGGGCACAGGGGCGCCAGTTTAATAATACTGCATAGGGCCCCATAAATCCTAAGGACGGCCCTGTTTATGTCAGCCCTGTATCCTCACTCTCCCCTCCTAGAACAGGAACATGACATGACCCATGGAGGCAGGGTCGGAGCATTCCAGAATGGGAAGGCCTGGGGCATAATCTAGCCAGACCAAGTTACAGTAGGCTTGTGAGTGCTCTAATTTGTGCTTGGGGCTGGCCAGCCCCTTGCTTACTCCTGA
Organism: Platysternon megacephalum; assembly: GCA_003942145.1. Classification (NCBI taxonomy): domain Eukaryota; kingdom Metazoa; phylum Chordata; order Testudines; family Platysternidae; genus Platysternon; species Platysternon megacephalum. The sequence continues at coordinate 71,362 of QXTE01000137.1, forward strand.
ATCAAGGGAGGCGAAAAGGTGACTTGCAGCCATCTTTGCCTCTGTCCCACCAGCTGTGCTGAAGTGTGAGGTTGGCACAACTGAAGATTGAGCCTTATAAATGAAAAAGGTTAAAAATACCTATGTAATTTTTGTGACATATATTACCCTAGACGACAGAATGACTGTACTGTTTTTATGCTCATCTTCCCCCTCTTTGACCACTGCCTGTGCTATCAATTCCTGCTGCTGTTCTTGATTTAACCTAGATTTTAACCCTGGAGAAGAGACTCTGGACCTGATTCTTTACTGCCTGCCACCATGTGCAGTCATTTACACCTGTGCAAAGAGGGATTGAAATGCTACCAAAATCAGACTGCAAGGCACTGGAGAATTAGGTTGTCTCTATGAGCCTCAATGGAGCTAAACCACCTTACACCTGACCCTACATGTTTCTGTGAAGTGCTATGTACATTTTGGTGCTAACAAACAATACTACATACTTCAGCAGGATGCTAATGCATGAGAACCTAAAAGTGAAATTGACTAGATTATTTCCATCACTCAGGCTGACCCCAATACAAAAAGTAAACAAACAGCATAACCAGTATAAAGTTAATTAGATTTCCAAAATCCTTTTACTTTTGACAAGTAAACAATCCAAGATGTTAGCAACATAGGTAAAGAAATTTGTTTTAGCTTTTTAAAATAAATTTTAACCCATGAGTCACTCTTTAAAATTTCTTACATAGCTATTATTACTCTTGTGTTCCTTTGTTCTCCAGCATTATGGCCATGATTCTCCTCCCACTTACAGCAGTATACATCAGGAGTAATTCCACTGAAGTCAGTGGAGATTTTCAAACCCCTCAGATGGCTCTGAAAAATCTCAGCTATTGCTTAGGCTTTTAGAGATGGAGAGTGATGACATCTTCCCCTTTCTGAGTCCCAGCAGTACTTTCCAAACTCCTTGTACATCAGATTCAAGCACTTCATCTTCGTCTGCAAAGTACTGCACGGCTCTTCCGCTGCCAACATGTTGTCCTGCTTCATGTACTATCCTACTTCTGCTTTATCCTCTGCTAACTAGGTTGTGGCTTCACTGGTTTTATTTTCTAACAAGTGAATGTGTGTGCATTCTCCCTGGCCAGTCCCTATGACCAGACTATCCTTCTGGATCCTGTGTGTTACAGAACCTCGCCTCTTTCAAATCCTTGTTCTTTGTTAGCCTTCTGACATTAACCTCCATTCCTGTCCTCTTCCCTAAATTTGTTCCCTTAAATCATCATATATTAGGTCAGGTGGTTTTTTTTCTTTTGAAATAACAAAGTACATATTGATCTCTTACTGTATTAACCCTCATCCCTCTCATAATCATCTCACTCTGTCATCCCTTACCGTGTAACATCTAGACACGATTATTTTTTAAAAAAAAGTTCACCCTTTTAGTCATCACTTTTGGCCCCCGTTGTGCCCTTTCCTCTGTTTGTAAATTTTCACTGTGAATAAACTACAAAAGCCCAATCACGCACAGTTTTTGAGGAGGGGAGAAGAACTAAGAAAAGCATATAATTTAAATGTCTTACATAAAGAACGCTTGCTACAAGACAGTTGAACTTGTATTTTAAAAGTTGATCTTTTCCATAATCACGGTCTTTAATGTGACACAGCACCAGTCTGAGGAAGAACAATGAAAATGTGAATGCAAAATAAAATAAGGGATAAATGAAAAATATTGCATTTTAGCCAATATCCTATTTGAACAAGGTCTCCATAGTATCTCTTTAAATATAAACCTCCCTCAAAACAGCTAGGCAGAAGTGAGACTAATAAGACCCTGACGTTACATTTCCAAAGAACAAAAAGGAAGAGGAGCCTTGAAGAAACTGGAAGGTTTTTAAACAATATTTTTGTGTGTGTACAGGGCATAGGGTAAGTCCAAAGGTGTCAGTACAGTGTGTTTTAAGACTCTGGGCCTGATTCTCCACTCCGTTATACCATTTTTATTACGCCAGCATAAAGATGTTGTAATTGAGTGGATGGAGAATTGGGTTCTTTTTTTTTTTTGTAGACAGTACTCATAAAAAGTCTGGTATTGCCTTCAGTTTCCCACAAAATACATTTATATTAGGACCCACTGCATGAGAACAAACAGACCTGTGTTTACTGTTCCAGTAAAGTCAGTGTATTAAGTAGTGATGCAGAAGATATGTTTTATTGAAAAGTATATCAATGAGACTGAATAATCACCAGGGTTCCTAGAAATCCGTTTGCCAAGGAAAAATGGAGGGTGGGGGGTGCTCCAGCTGTCAGCTCTGGGCAGCGGGGCTCCAGCTCTCAGATTTCATTTTAATCACAGAAAAATTAGGATTTTTATTTTTTATTATGGAAAACTATGATCCCTGATGATCAAAGAACTCAACTGCATAGTATGGAGCTACATTGTACGTATTGGGGGTACTGGGAGGATCACACCTGCTGTTACAGCCCTTTGTGGCTCCAGCATATGCTCAGCCAACTCCACAAGCCATTGTGAAGAGTGCAGTCCCTGCAATGGTGGCCACTGCTTGGATGGGATGTACACTTCCCCCAAAACACATGCATGAGGGCCAGCCTCAGTCTGTTCCAAAGAATGAAAGAGAAAAAGCTCTAGTTATGGTCTTGATTCCGCAACCATTACTCACATTGGGTAACGCTTATGCACACAAGTTGTTCCAACTGAGTTCAGTGGGACTACATGAGTGAGTAAGTGATTCTATTAGGGCTGGCAAGTGATTACAAAAATTAATCACATTGTAGAACACCATTTATTTAAATATTTTTGGATGTTTTCTACATTTTCAAATATATTGATTTCAATTACAACACAGAATACGAAGTGTACAATGCTCACTTTCTATTTATTTTTATGACAAGTATTTGCACTGTAAAAAAACCAAAAGAAATAGTATTTTTCAATTCACCTAATATGAGTACTGTAGTGCAATCTCTTTATCATGAAAGTTAAATTTACAAATGTAGAAATATGTACAAAAAAACCCTGCATTCAGAAACAAAACAGTGTAAAACTTTAGAGCCTGCAAGTCCACTCAGTCCTACTTCTTGTTCAGCCAATCAAGTTTGTTTACATTTGCAGGAGATAATGCTGCCCGCTTCTTGTTTACATCACCTGAAAGTGAGAACAGGCGTTATCATGGCATTGTTGTAGCCAGTGTCGCAAGATATTTACATACCAGATGCGTTAAAGATTCATATGTCCCTTCATGCTTCAACCACCATTCCAGAGGACATTGCGTCCATGCTGATGACGGGTTCTGCTTGATAACCATCCAAAGCAGTGCGACCTGAGACATGTTCATTTTCATTGTTTGAGTCAGATGCCACCAGGAGAAGGTTGATTTTCTTTTTTGGTGGTTCAGGTTCTGTAGTTTCCTCATCAGAGTGTTACTCTTTTAAGACTTCGGAAAGCATGCACCACACCTCATCCCTCTCAGATTTTGGAAGGCACTTCAGATTCTGAAAGCTTGGGTTGAGTGCTGTAGCTATCTTTAGAAATCTCACATTGGTACCTGCTTTGCATTTTGTCAAATCTGCAGTGAAAGTGTTCTTAAAATGAACAACATGTGCTGGGTCATCATCCGAGAATGCTATAACATGAAATATATGGCAGAATGTGGGTAAAACAGAGCAGGGGACATACAATTCTCCCCCAAGGAGTTCAAAGTTAATTAATGCATTATTTTTTAATGAGCATCATTAGCATGGAAGCATGTCCTCTGAAATGGTGGCCAAAGCACGAAGGGGCATATGAATGTTTAGCATAGCTGACACATAAATACCTTGCAATGCCAGCTACAACAGTGCCATGCAAATGCCTGTTCTCACTTTCTGGTGACATTGTAAATAAGAGAGCAGCATTATCTCCTGTAAATGTAAAAACAGCAGTGTAGACATTGCAGTTCGGGCTAGGCTTTAAAACCCACCCTGCTCCCCAGGATTCACAGCCCAACCTTCAACCTGAGCCCCAACATTACACTGCTTTTCTTAGCATGGTAATGAGCCAAGTCAAGACTCAATCTATTGGCCACATAGTACTCCTGATTCACACATAGGACTCGCACTGAGGTAAGTGGATGTTGTGTGCATGGATGAAGGACAGCGTATAGCTCTAAGTACTGATGACAATATGTATCATGTCTTGTCAACTGTAGAAGAAATTGAGCCATTCTAAATCTGAGCCATGGCTGACAGAATGGATGCCAATTAAAGACGGATATAAAACTTCTGTGATTTTTTCTTCAATTTAAAAATTTTCAAACAAAAGATTATGAACAAAATGGAAATGTGTAGTCTGGGACCCAAAAGATTGCTTCCAGAGAACATGTTCACAAGAGAAGCTAAACAGAAGTGTCTTTAATAGTTATTTGAGAATTGGGGTGGGGAAAGGTAAAATTTTTAACCTGGAAACAAAAGAATTGAACAGTTACAACTGAGCCTTCCCTGTGGTTTGAGCTGAACAACAAGCCATTGCTGGATTATAGAGGTCCCAGCAACAGGGAAGAGCATGGCTTTGTGTTTGAAATGTTGTTTGAAAAGGTAGGTGCTCTCATACATAGAAAACTTGGTGAAGAGTTTTAAGTAAATCTATGGGATGGTTGGTCTAGGGTTCAGACACAGACAGTCTACTTGAGAGATGGAGGAATGAGGAACAAAAGGTAGTGCACAATTAAATCACTCTATCACTTACACTGACTGCCTCATGCCTGTGAGAGGAGACAAATTTCACCTGACAATTACTGTAATGGGGTCCCTGCAGGGCCCACCTGGCTCCTGCCCCCACTGGGCTGAGAAAGTCACACAGAGACCTTTTGGTGCAGTGCTCACCTGGTGCTTTTATTTACAGGCTGTGCTCCCACCAGCTTTCCACCATACATGTAGTCCCCTTCTTACAGTCCACCAACAGGAGAGAGGTGGCAAGCTCTCGCTCTCGCTCTCTCTCTCTCTCTCTCTCTCTCTCTCTCTCTGCTTCCCCTAACTGCCTTTCCTCTACTGCAGCTTCCCTCTTTCCAGCTCCTCCCCCCTGGCTTCCTTCCCCGGGGGCTCTTATCAGCTCCAGCCTGATGAGGCAGCAGCTGTTCATGCTTCCCCAATCAGGGCCAGGTGGTCTACCCAGCTCCAATTCACCTCCCTTAATTGGAGCTGGAGTGACAGAGGGTTGGCTAAGCAGTTTTCTGTTTAGCACCCTGTCACCATTACATAAACACCTTCTGCATTAGGAACATGACCAGTTGCTGACATTGGTTGTCAGTAATGGGTCATCCCTTGTGTTGAATCAACCACATTTTCTGAAAAGGTGCCAAAGACAGTTTTGTCCCTCTCTACTAATAGATAGGCAATTTTCAACACCAGTCAAAGGAGGACCAGGAGACGACCTATTGCTCATAGCCACTGTCAGCAGTGCATCATTTTCCTAGTGTAGATGGACTCTACAAGAGGTGTTTAAGTTATCTGTGATCTTTTCCTACAAAAAGATTTTCAAATTCCTGAACAATGCCAGATTTAGTAAGGCGATTGCTATATATTCTTTTATCTCATGCTTTCTGGACTATGTGTCTTCTGCCTGGTAAATAGCCTTAGTAAATGCTATAATTATAATTCTCTTTGACTGCATCATTTTTTAAGGTTGTATCCACTGAGAGCATCTCTCGGAGTAATGGATCCCTAAAGAAAATAGGTGTGTTACAGAGATAGCGGTCTGACCATATTAGCTGAGTAGACAGAAGAGTACTGGAAACAAGACCCTGGTGCATAGTGAAATCCTTGTCTCATTCCAAGACAAGCCAGGGAGAGACTGTAGAACCGCAGCTCAAATGTAGGTTCCCACTGGGCTTAAGTCTGCACTATCTGGGCAAGCACTGGCAGGAGCAAATGCTGAGATATCTAGGGAAGATTTTTATGATGCATTTTTGGATAACATTTCCAAACCCATCCACAAGTAGAATCAGGTGGTCCTTGCTGACCTACTAACAATATTCTGTAAGCTTTCTGGGACTCTAAGCTTGACTGTGGGCAAGCCATGATGACAGAGATACCATCCTTTGCAATCCTTTCTGTCCCTGGGATAGTCCATTCTAAGTGAGAAAAGGGCCATCATTCCAATCCATTCCCACAGATAGTCAGCCCATACCCTACAAATGTTACTGTCATAATGCATGCAATCATAGTCCATCTTAAATACATATCATTACAGCTACTCTTCTCCATTCCTTAAATGTGTTTGTGATGTGTACTATCCTCCTTTCCCAGATCATTTGTCAATGAAGGCTTTTGACANCCTTCCCCGGGGGCTCTTATCAGCTCCAGCCTGATGAGGCAGCAGCTGTTCATGCTTCCCCAATCAGGGCCAGGTGGTCTACCCAGCTCCAATTCACCTCCCTTAATTGGAGCTGGAGTGACAGAGGGTTGGCTAAGCAGTTTTCTGTTTAGCACCCTGTCACCATTACATAAACACCTTCTGCATTAGGAACATGACCAGTTGCTGATATTGGTTGTCAGTAATGGGTCATCCCTTGTGTTGAATCAACCACATTTTCTGAAAAGGTGCCAAAGACAGTTTTGTCCCTCTCTACTAATAGATAGGCAATTTTCAACACCAGTCAAAGGAGGACCAGGAGACGACCTATTGCTCATAGCCACTGTCAGCAGTGCATCATTTTCCTAGTGTAGATGGACTCTACAAGAGGTGTTTAAGTTATCTGTGATCTTTTCCTACAAAAAGATTTTCAAATTCCTGAACAATGCCAGATTTAGTAAGGCGATTGCTATATATTCTTTTATCTCATGCTTTCTGGACTATGTGTCTTCTGCCTGGTAAATAGCCTTAGTAAATGCTATAATTATAATTCTCTTTGACTGCATCATTTTTTAAGGTTGTATCCACTGAGAGCATCTCTCGGAGTAATGGATCCCTAAAGAAAATAGGTGTGTTACAGAGATAGCGGTCTGACCATATTAGCTGAGTAGACAGAAGAGTACTGGAAACAAGACCCTGGTGCATAGTGAAATCCTTGTCTCATTCCAAGACAAGCCAGGGAGAGACTGTAGAACCGCGGCTCAAATGTAGGTTCCCACTGGGCTTAAGTCTGCACTATCTGGGCAAGCACTGGCAGGAGCAAATGCTGAGATATCTAGGGAAGATTTTTATGATGCATTTTTGGATAACATTTCCAAACCCATCCACAAGTAGAATCAGGTGGTCCTTGCTGACCTACTAACAATATTCTGTAAGCTTTCTGGGACTCTAAGCTTGACTGTGGGCAAGCCATGATGACAGAGATACCATCCTTTGCAATCCTTTCTGTCCCTGGGATAGTCCATTCTAAGTGAGAAAAGGGCCATCATTCCAATCCATTCCCACAGATAGTCAGCCCATACCCTACAAATGTTACTGTCATAATGCATGCAATCATAGTCCATCTTAAATACATATCATTACAGCTACTCTTCTCCATTCCTTAAATGTGTTTGTGATGTGTACTATCCTCCTTTCCCAGATCATTTGTCAATGAAGGCTTTTGACACCAGCTTGGGATATGAGAGATGATGATTCATCTTGAATTTTTGAGAAGTTTTCTTCAGAACTACTGTCAAGGGAGAGACCTGACAGCACGGAATAAGGTAAAGGAGGGTGTGACAATATCTACATAACAGCCATATTGGGTCAGACCAATGGTCCATCTAGACCTGTATCCTGTCTTCCGACAGTGGCCAATGCCCGGTGCTTTAGAGGGAATGAACAGAACAGGCAATCATTGAGTGATACATCCCCTGCCATCCACTCCCAGCTTCTGGAAATCAGAGGCTGAGGGACACCCAGAGCAGTGGTTCTCAAAGCCGATCCGCCGCTTGTTCAGGGAAAGCCCCTGGTGGGCCGGGCCGGTTTGTTTACCTGCCGCATCCGCAGGTTCGGCCGATCGCAGCTCCCACTGGCCGCAGTTTGCCGCTCCAGGCCAATGGGGGCTGTGGGAAGGGCGGTCAGCACATCCCTCGGCCTGCGCCGCTTCCTGCAGCCCCCATTGGCCTGGCGCGGTGAACCACAGCCAGTGGGAGCCGCGATCGGCCGAACCTGCGGATGCGGCAGGTAAACAAACCGGCCCGGCCCACCAGGGGCTTTCCCCGAATAAGCAGTGGACCGTCTTTGAGAACCACTGACCCAGAGCATACAGTTGCATCCCTGACTATCCTGGCTAATAGCTATTGATAGACTTATTGTCCATGAACTTATCAAGTTCTTTTTTGAATTCTGTTATAGTTTTGGCCTTCACAACATTCCCTGGCAATGAGTTCCACAGGTTGACTATGTATTGTGTGAAGGAATACTTTCTTTTATTTGTTTTAAGCCTGCTGCCTATTAATTTCATTGGCTGACCTCTGGTTCATGTGTTATGTGAAGGAGTAAATAACACTTCCTTATTCACTTTCTCTACACCAGTCATGATTTTATAGACCTCTATCATATCCCCTCTTAGTCTTCTCTTTTCCAAGCTGAAAAGTCTCAGTCTTCTTAGTCTCTCCTCATATGGAAGCCTTTCCATACCCTTAACCATTTTTGTTGCCCTTCCCTGTACCTTTTCCAATTATAATATTTTTTGAGATGGGCTGACCAGAACTGCACCCAATATTCAAGATGTGGGCATACCAGGGAACTATATAGTGACATTATTGTACTTTCTGTCTTATCTCTTCCTTTCCCAACATTCTGTTAGCTTTTTGACTGCCACTGCACATTGACCAGATGTTTTCAGAGAATGATCCACAAATGACTCCAAGATCTCTTCCTTGAGTGGTAGCAGCTAATTTAGACCCCATTGTTTTGCATGTCTAGTTGGGATTATATTTTCCAATGTGCCTTACTTTGCATTTATCAACATTGAATTTCATCAGCCATTTTATTGCCCAGTCACCCAGTCTTACGAGATCCCTTTGTAACTCTTCACAGTCTGCTTTGGACTTACCTATCTTGAGTAATTTTGTATCGTCTGCAAATTTTGCCACCTCAACTGTTTACCCCTGTTCCCAGATCATTTATGGTCCCAGTATAGAACTCTGGGAGACACCGTTTATCTCTCTCCATTCTTAAAACTGACCATTTATTCCTACCCTTTTGTTTTCTGTCTTTTAACCAGTTACTGATCTATGAGAGGACCTTCCCTTTTATCCCTGGACTGCTTACTCTGCTTAAAAGCCTTTGGTGAGGGTGAATACCATCTGGTCCTGGTGACTTATTACTGTTTAATTTATCAATATGTTTCTAAACCTCTTCTATTGACACCTCAATCTGGGAGTTCCACAGATTTGTCATGTAAAAAGAATCTGTATTATGTTTTAAGAATATTATTTATTATTAGATTTCCCTGTTCAATTTTATATTGCTGCATGACTGAATGCATAGAGTTAAGTCAAAGGAGGCTGTAAGGTGGAGGTTTAAGGAACCCAGGAAAGGTAAACCAATGACACAGATAAGACAGACTGTCAGGTACCTGCTTCAAAGGAGTTAAAATAACAATGGCAGGGTCATCAACTGGGGGAAGAAGCTACCTAGCTGGCACCAGCCAGGCCGGGAGGTATTCACTCTTCCCAAACCTAAGCCTGGGATCAAAAGGAGCCCTAACCCCTTCCCTCCAAGCCTCTGGCAGAAAGGGATNTTTACTCTGCTTAAAAGCCTTTGGTGAGGGACTTTTTCAAAGTCTTTCTGAAAGTCCAAGTACACTACAATCAACTGGATCACCTGTGTCCTCATGTTTGTTGACTCCCTCAAAGAATTCTAATACATTGATGATACATGGTTGCCCTCTACAAAAGCCACATTGACTCTTCCCCAACAAATCATCTTCATCTGTGTGTCTGATAATTCTGTTCTTTACTATAGTTTCAATCAATTTGCCCAGTACTGAAGTTAGGCATACCGGCCTATAATTGTCAGGATTGCTTCTGGAGCCTTTTTAAAAATTAGTGTGATATCAACTATCCTCCAGTCATCTAGTACTGAAGTGGATTTAAATGAACATACCATAATTAGTAGTTCTGCAATTTCATATTAGAGTTCCTTCAGAACTCTTGGGTGAATACCATCTGGTCCTGGTGACTTATTACTCTTTAATTTATCAATATGTTTCCAAACCTCTTCTATTGACCTCAATCTGGGAGTTCCACAGATTTGTCATGTAAAAAGAATCTGTATTATGTTTTAAGAATATTATTTATTATTAGATTTCCCTGTTCAATTTTATATTGCTGCATGACTGAATGCATAGAGTTAAATCAAAGGAGGCTGTAAGGTAGAGGTTTAAGGAACCCAGGAAAGGTAAACCAATGACACAGATAAGACAGACTGTCGGGTACCTGCTTCAAAGGAGTTAAAATAACAATAGCAGGGTCATCAACTGGGGGAAGAAGCTACCTAGCTAGCACCAGCCAGGCCAGGAGGTATTCACTCTTCCCAAAGCTAAGCCTGGGATCAAAAGGAGCCCTAACCCCTTCCCTCCAAGCCTCTGGCAGAAAGGGATAGGGGAAGAGATGCTGATCAGGATGTGGCTGTGGAAAAAGCTAACAGTCTGATGGAAACAAAGAGACAGAGGGTCCAGGCTGCAATCAGCATAGGCTTGTTCTCCCAAATCAGAAATGGGGAATAAACCAGATCCACCTAAGAGGCTAGAGAGCTTAAGTTTAGGGAAGGGGATAAGCATTTAGTTCTCTGTTATTTTAAATCCACTTCTCTAAGTGCTGTCTACCTTTTTGGGAAAGAAGTCAGGCTTTGTTTTGAAGAAGCTGTTTGTGTCTCTCTGCATATGTATGTTGTCACATGCTCCCCAAGAGAAACTCTTTCAGGGTCTGATCCCAGTTTGATTTGCTGAATTAACTTCAATTGATACTGGGGGCTGTAACCCAGGTCCTGGTCTGAGAGTGGGTGAACTGGGGAATTCCACCCCAGCCCAAGTAAAGGCCTGAGGCCTGACACCTGTGAAATGCACTCAGACAGATCCGGAGAAGGGACATCAGGGGCAGTCTACCCAAAGACAATGACTGATGGCAAAAGGAAGAAAAGGACAGCCTGATCATCTTTGCCATGTGCAATGTTTGATACATTTCACACACAACCACATGTGGCATGTCCTAGATACACCTCAATTCTCATAGGAGAAATGCACTGACAATTCCAAATACAGGGCCCTATTCTCCCCCCACCTTTCACTTTATGTAGTTGTTTACACAACTGCCTAGTAGGTGTAAATAGTGTTCTCTAGTCTGACGCAAGGCATCTTACGTCAACCTAACTATGTAAGAGTCTATACTAAAATTTCACTACCACTGATGTAACTTGCCCGCAACACTGACTTAACTCCACCTCCACGAGAGACGCAGAGTCAATGTTGATGTAGTTAGGTTGACACAGTGTCAGTGTAAACACTGTGTTGCTTACATCGACTGTTGCTGGCTTTCAGAAGCTGTCCCACAATGCCCCATACTGACAGTTTAATCCATGCAAGTGCTCCTGGTGAGGATGCGCACTGCCGACACAAGGAGCAAAGTGTAGATGCACACAAGTGATGCAATTACTGCTGCAGCAGTTTGCCGACATCGGTTTGGTGGACTTAATTTTGTGGTGAAGACATGCCCTCTGTGTTGACAAATGCAAAATAGTGCACATTGGAGGGAGTAATGTAAACTACTCAGACATCTTACAGGATTCTAAATTAACTGTATCTAGTCAGAAAAAAAAGAGAGGTATCACTGCAGACTACTCAGCGAAGACTTCTGCTCAATGTGCAGAATTAGCAAAAATTTTTAAAAATAGCATGCATAAAGATGGAGAATAATACTGAAAGTATAATGCTATTATATGAGTAACCTCAGCTGGAAAACTTCATTTTTTGTAACTCCTTCTCAAAAGGAAGGAGGAGTATGTGAGATGGTCAATATGAAGGATTAGGGGTTGGGAAAACTCGCATATGAAGTGAGATTGAAGAAATTGGGACTGCTTACCTTAGACAGGAGATCAAATAATGAATGGTAGAGAGAAGATGACTGGGAACTTCTATTCACTTTTTTCATAATATAAGAGCAAGGGAGATATTCAGTGTAACTGAATGGACAGAAATTTAACACACATAAAAGGAAACCCTTTTTTCACAAAATACATAATTATCCCATGGTACTCACTGCGACAAGTAAGAAAAATTTGCAGTATTCAAAAAGGGATTAGATATTTATGTGGATAACAAGACTATCCAGTTGGAATAAATAATAAAAAAAACAAACGAGTTTTGGAAAGGACCCTTTACTAGCTCTAATGCTTCAGGGTTTAAGCCAACCTTTAACTATTGGGGACTATGGAAATAAGTTCTCAAAACTGCCTGCTTCAAGAGTTTCTTGTAGCTGGCGCTGGCCACAGTTAGAAATAGGATTCCGGATTAGACGGACCACTGGTCTGAGCCATTCAACAATTCTTATGTTCAATATTGGTATCTTGCTGCATGATAGTGGTCTATCTGGATGCCATCAAAATGGAGAAGCAATACTAGTATGTGAGCCAATAACCCAGGACCTATTCTGTGATGTCATTAATAGATATATGAAAATAACTCCTTATGAAGCCTCAAACAACAAGAGTCTTGCTTCAAAATTGATGGTTCAAATCCAGCTCAGAACAAGACATTACTGTCAAATGGCCCATTAGTGAGCTACGTTAAAATGAGCTGGTGATCGAACTAAATGCCTAGAGAACAGGTCTTCACAATACAATTTCTAACAACGGGTTCTCTTGCCGGTAGTTTTAGCATGAAGGCCAAGTGCTGAATGGATGTGGGAGTTATATTGCCATGCTGCGCAGTACCTGTTCTGAGGTTAACAAAGACCTTCCGTTCCCAATGCTGAGAGTGCAATAACCTCTAATGAGCACAAAATTATAACTTCCTCAGCCTTTGGATTTGGCCCAAAATGTCAGCTTTAACTTGGAATTTTCTAAATTTTATAAATCCAGTATTGTTTACTCCTTGTGTCTGTTTATTCCTCACTTTATTTACCCTTTTAAAGAGAGCTTCCACTTGGTTAGGACTTGAACAAGTATAAGCTCAACAGGATGAATTTTCCTTTATACTGTAATAACTCTATATTGTTGCCTAGAGGGTGACAGAAAGTAATGTAAGATTCATAAAAATATAACTGTCTGAACCAAGTAGACAGAATTATGGTAAGCATTAACAAAACTGTATTTCCCTATACTATAGGGTGAAATCAGAATATCTTAATGTTTTCTTTCCTGGGTCACATAATTCTGCAAAAGCACACCAAGAGAGAAAAGGGCTGCTCCTATTTGCTAGATATTTACTGTCTCAAGCTTTTGAGCAGGTTGAATTGTAATTACTTTATTACATTATCTCTCAAGTTTGCATTTTACCCATACATCATCTCCTAAAGACCATTTGGTTTAAGACTTTTTAAAGCCATAAACAAATTGAATATTTATATTCATTTAAGCTGTAATTCAGGGTATTTCTAGTAGTCTCCCTCTAGTTCAGACATTAAATCAGTACATCCTTAGAAAAACAGAAATACATTCCTTATCATTGAACAATAATTCCCATTCTTTACCTGAGAAGTATTTTTTCTTTAAAAGCATCTGTGGATACATTTTAGCCTTATTTGAGATGGCATAATGGCTCATGTACAGTATTTTAATCTGATTCTAGAATGCTTTTGTTTTTTAAGCCTGGATAGGGGAGAATTTAGACGTGCTAACTTTGTTTTGGAGAAGAGTGGGAAATAGTTCAGAGTTCTCACTGTCCTAAATAGGAAGCAGAGTCATAAATATCTTGATACAGTTCAACAGCAGTGTAGTTGATCATCCTTGCTGTCAACAGTGATTGGCTGTCAATACAGGAATACCCATTATGGGAATGAGCCAGGAGGAAGGCTGCAGGGGTAAGAACAAGAAGCCTCAACAAACTCTGTAACACTGTGTCCCAAAAATGTAGGGTACCATTTTTGGTCTGAGGACCAGAAAAGCCATATATTTTTATGTAGCAGCTACATTTAATTGCATTAGCATTGCTTCTGAATTGCATCCTACAGAAGAGCTAGCCACATGCAGCAGTTGTTTCCAGTAAAGAGGAAGCTAAATAATAGCAGTAACGGGGTATATCTCATAGGCAAAGTTAGAAGGGTGGTTTTTGTTAACAGTTATCAAAGGAAGAAAACCTTGTACAGGAAAGACTATGGAGGAATAAAGGAAGAGATAATGCATTATAATATTTTGGTTGAACATCATTTCAATAGTTAGTTTTAACAATCTTTAAATAATATATCTAAAAACAAAGGAAACTATATACACTTATGCTAAACAGGCACTATGAATTTGAAAACCATGCTTTTGGGGGGGAAGGAGGATAGCTACAGACTTCAGAATGGATATTTTCTTATTTCTGGATGTATGGTAATTTAATATTTCCATATTTACTTTAATTCTTAAAAAGCCAAGAGGTGGAGATATGTTGACAGACTGGAAAAGGGAGGTATTATTAATTAAAGCTAATTTAAGTCTAAGATTAAAATAGTGTTCTTGCATATAAATTTGTTTCAATGAGCTGTACCCACTGTAATGTTAAGTGACTGGATAAATTAGGAAATGTAACAGACATACTGGTTGAGGACTAGATGGTCCCATTGTTTTATGCACCTCTGGACAGCTCAGATTCAATTTCTCTTATGCTTCCTGTGTAGGGGTTTTGGTTTTTCTCATCTTAGGTGATAAGCTGTGGTCATTTTTCCATAACTGGCATAGACTGGCAAAAGCTGCATTTTCTGCAGAGAGTCTGATCCAAAGCCCGCTAAAAAAAAAAAAAAATCAATGGAAAGCTTCCCACCAGTGTAAAATGGTGTATGAGAGATCCGAATCAAGGCCTAGATATATGAAATTAAGTAGATCCAGAGAGCAGAGGCAGGAAGTACCCTTGCCATATTTTCTTAATCTTTCCCTTAACCTACCAGCATCACCTCTATCTTCTCTGGATTGCGGCAGCTCACTCTCATCCAAGTCTCTTGTCTCACCAAGGCACAGAGAAAGCAGAGGCAGCAAGCAGTCCAAGCTGTTCTTAAAGTGGTCTGAAAAAGGTGGATGAGTCTATGATAATCTGAAAGCATCAGCTTTGGTAAACCAGTACTTCAAGTACACCCCTCATTGACCATGCTCAATTCTTTTTTTTCAGGTGTGCAATTCCCACCTCCACCCAGCTTTAAGAACTAAATCCAGATCTGATGAGAGAGAAATACAGAGCTGCATTATCATTCTATTGTGCATACTGATGGCATCAAAGCCTATTTTCTCCAACAGATTTATGACGTACATTGAAAAGGAGAGATGAAAGAAGAAAACACAGTGAAGTCCTCATGCACGAGTCCCTGGGCAGGTGTCCAAAATGATCCTCTGGAATCTCTTGGAAAGAAAGGGGCAGAATTCCTCAATATGCCACTTACCCAAGCCAAGGTCAACAAAACCTCGTATCAGTGGTGTCAAAGGCTGCTGACATAACTAAAAGAATCAGCAGGCACCCTTGACCTTTATCCACTGCTAAAAGGAGGTAATCAGCCAAATAGTTCTGTACTGTGTCCATGTGGTAGCCTAGTGAAAGCCAAACTGAAAGAGATCAAGGAAATTCATGGTCTGCAGATGACACCCTGATCTTCCCCAAAAGGGAAAATTAGGTTTGGGCCACCTGCTGTTTAGTGGAAGCTCATGTGTTTCACTACCCGGGGCACTCTGTATGTGCAGAAGAAGAACAGGATTTGCCCTGAATTCGTGTCTGTTTATGCCTTCTCCTAAGTATCTGACTGTTCTTTTGTTATGTGTAATTTAGCATCCTTAGAGGATGCCACCTGTCATGTGCAAATACCTTTTAAATTATTATATTGACACAGAAATCGCAGATGCCTGATTTACATTGTAACCTACAGCAAGAAGGATATTTGTATTTGAGAGAGTTTTATGATTTTATTTACTTTTTTGTGAATTTTTTTGGCTTATGATTTTGTCATGTATGGTATGGAAAGAAGGGGCTATCCAGGGGTTAATGCATACATTAGAGCTGCCCCATAATAAGATTCCAAACTCCAGTACCTTTCTGGAATATTGCAGTCTTATACATTCATCAAGCTGTAGCATAGAGAGTAATACCGTGAAAATCTCTTAAGCAAACAATGACAGAGATGATGATGGAGTAGTAAGAGTAAATTTTCAATTCACTAGGGTTAACAGCGCTGCACTGTATTTTCCAAACAAAGGTTACTGAACATTTTCTAGAGTACACGCATACTTAATAAAGAACCACAATATTAAAGATGAGATAAGGAAGACAGATAAAATTCACAGCAGGAAGTTCCATATAATGCAACATTTATAGACGTTTCCACTATGCTATTTTGTTGAATGCCTCAGTACTGTATTTAAAACAAAATGAGTCAATCCTGCTCTACCATTTAAGATGAGCTCAGCCTACTTAATGCCATGGAAGTCAAACTCTAGTGATGTTCATCTTCTTTGAAACAAACTAAGGTTGTCTCAACAAGGTAAATTTTTTGGCTCTTAAAAACACTTGAGTACTTGTGGTTTTCATTTCACTGTAGTTAGCAGAAGCTAAAATGTATCTTTCCTTGGAGAGGCTGACAACTGAGAGTTTAGAATTAAAGAGATGAATCAGATATTCTGCTGGGGTCAATACATGGAGTAAAGACCGGTTTTCTTACTAAGGCCTTGAAAGTGCATTGTGCTATTTCAGAGCAATCTTCTATATTAGTAAAAAGTGGGCAGGAATTGGAGAAGGGAAACCAAGTTAGGAACACATGATTTGCCACACTGGATCAGATCTCTTGTCTAGCAACAAAGGTATCTTGTTTTCACAAGTAATAAAAAATTATCCTTAAGAGAAGAGCCAAAAGCAAACCCAAAAAGTCAACCATGATAAAGTCAAATCATGGTGGCAAAACTTACTGGTTTCTCCAGGATTTCTCTCATAATGCCTCTCCCCAAGTGTGCAGTGCTGTTGCAGAGGTGAGGCAGCAGAAGGGATCATTGGAAAGGGATTCCTTCCAGACTTCTCCAGCATGAGATAATTAAATGTAGAACCAGTAACCATTTCATTTTTCCACTATGAAAAAAAGGTTTGTCTTTTTCCTGTAGTTATTCATTGCTCCCTATTTTACTGGCCAGCCCTTAGAATTATGCTGCAAAGTATTTTACTGGTTCTCTAACTGTCATCCCATTTAACACATTCTGTGGTTTGCTAGCTGATGATAGCTTAAGCAGAATTTAATTGCTAACATATTGTCAGTTGAATTAAGGGCCATATGATACCAATTTAAACCTTGCTAATTTTTGCATAAAGATCAATCTGTCATCAGATTGCAGCAGAAAAATAGTCATAAATCAAATTGTCAGGTTTATTAGTAATTGCAGAAGTTTTGTTGTCTTGAATTCACTATATTCTCTCTTTAATACCTATTGAAAGGTATTTTTTGCTAGATGTTAGTTTTGTGTGTGTGTGTGATTTTCTCTCATACATGTACAATGACATACATCACTCCTCCCAATATTTATATATATACACACACACACACATTATAGGAATGCAGTGCTATTACACATTCTAAAATGACTTGTGCAACTCCAATGACTAGCCTATTGTATTTGTCATTACACTTTTCCTGAGATAGCAAAACTATTTTTTTCCACTTTAAAATGCCACCAGGGAGAAACTGCAACATTTATACATCTTTCTCTTTAAATTTTTTGAAATCCCGTAGTTGAACATTTTCTGAACCAGTGTCTAGGGTGCTTCTATTTTTACATATTGCTTTGCAAAGAGTCAACCTGTTTTTATGCACTAAAACATGCAACATTAGCCTTATACAGATGACAAGGGGCCACAGAGCACAGACTGCCAAAAACCCATGCCCATCTCAGGAGTACGGGGAAGGAACTCTTTCCCCATCTTGGAGCTTTTTAAAACCTGCGGAGAGGCCACTCCATGGGAGAGGTGCTGCAGATGAGTGTTAGGAACAGGGCCTATCAATCAGCTGGCATGATCTGTATATTTGTGTGTGTACACACCCTAACCCAGCAATTAACCTTACAAAACACACACACAGATTATTTATGCTCCTGGCAGGAATAATCTGCACTAGAAGGCTGTGCCTGGGTTGCTTATGGCCAGACTACAGGCACACATTAATGCTGCTTTTGTAGCACATATATGTGCTGTTTTGAGGACAATTGCACATTAAGACAGAATTGCCCCCACCTTTAATGACATGGGCATTTATTTGCAGTTTGCCTATGACTACTAAATGAAAGCGGTAATCTAAGGAAGATTTTCAGCAGATTCTCATTTTCTGTTTGTGTATAATGGAATTCATTTTTGGCAATGGTCAAGGATATACAAACTGAAAAATGAGAAGGAGGCTGAAGAAATGGCTATGCAGTGGACATTATTATGGAAGAGATGAGCAATCAAAAAGAAAGAACCCCATGAATATTGTATATAAAATGATACCTTATAAATTGCTGTTACCCTTAGTGACAGTAACTAATAGAGCATTCATGATAAAAATTGCAGGATGATTTGCACCACTATTCATGAACATGATATAAGATACTGTGTTTGTTAATGTTCATATACAGTAACAAATATAGTACACACAGACATGCACATAATTAAAGCCAGGTTTTCTGGTATGCTAGTACCATTTGCCAAAGAATAAGTTGCATACAAGTGGATTTGCATACAAATGAGAAACTGACAGAATAATAATTGGACTTAGATAAGACCATATACCCACATGCGGTTAAGTCACTTCAATAGCAAAGAAACATTAGCATTAAATGAGTTTAAAAGGTGATCAATACCAAAAAACAAAAAACAAAAAAAAACTTAAGCAAGAGGTAGCAACCTACATACAGAAATTCAAAAATATTAAGCATTTCAAATAAAAAAGACACCACTGTTAAGTCCATCTTTTAAAGATGAGTACACTTTTTAAATTGAAATAGAAATTGATTTACTGTTGTATACTGTCATCAAGCCACACCTGAGCACATGCTTTAATCATTGTGGCATTATGTATGGCCTTAAAGAATTAGGCTCTAGAGAACAAAGCATTTTAGCATGTGCTTAACTTGAAGTTCATACTTAAGTCCCATTGAAGTCAATGGAAGTTAAATTGACTGCCAGTGTCACAGTATCATCATTTTAAAACCTGGAAAGCCATCCAGTTAAGTGCTTTGAAGAAACGTGGCCTTAGAACTTTTAGTTCATACATTAGCTGAGAGACCTCTGAATTTAAGGCTTAAATTGAGCTCCTACTGAAATTCAATGAGAGAGTTTTTCCCCCACTAACTTCAGTGAAAGCTAGATCAGGTCCTTTGTGAACAATCTAAACCCAGATGTACTGATCTCCTTTGCTGATAGGAAAGCTTCCTGAAGACCATCTTATCACAACCTCAAGGTTTGTACATCATGTATATATTAGAAGTAAGCAGACTCAAGGTCAATGTGAAATGTTATGGTTGCAAATCACTGAAGTGGAAATTCACTGAAGTGAAAATGAACAAGTTTTAAAGTACACCAGTTTTTAAAAAAGTGACTCAAAAATTAAAGTTAAAAAAAAATATCACACAGTGGCAGTACAGCTGTTAACTCTATTATAGAAAAACTTCCCTAAAATATATTGACCTTTATCACTTTTTCTTTTGAATGGATATAACATTTACAAGTTAATAGAATGATCTGAAATCCATTTGAGGACTTTAGGAGATGCAGAGTGCTTTGCCATACTTCCTGGAAATAAAGATGAGGCACCTTTTCCACAATGCATTTGATGGCTTGGAGGTATCCACATTCACACTGTGGCAAATCCTTGGTTCTCTGTGCATCCTCCATGTAACAGCCTAATACAGTTGATGGCTGTCCGCTGTCTTTGGCAGAGCAATAAACCAGGCAGTTTGGCAGTGGGATCATTTATGAGGTGCTTGTTTACAGCAAAGCGCCCATTGCATCCCTCAGGTGTCTTTTGGGTTGAAGTTGGATTATAGAAGAGCTTTTCCAGCCACCCAGAAAGCTTGGCGGGACTACAGGTAAGTGTGAGAACAAGGTAGTCATGGAGTGGGAGCTTTCGGTTAGTGGGAGCTTTCTTCTATTCACGCAACATAGCCCTCTCTCACCAGGTGGCTGGAGGAAGGATGTCTGTGAGGACTGGAAGCCAAGGCAGCGGAGTGGACTTCAGGGTGTCAGTTACAATTCTCACAGCAGCATTTAGCTGGATATCAACTAGGTTCATGTGCAAGTTACTTCCCCAAACAGGGGTACAGCACTTGGCCGTGAAATAAACTAAAGCCAGTGTTGCCATTCGTAGCATTTGAGCATTACAACCCTTGCTAGAACATGCTAGCTTTTGGAGGATATTGATGCAATGCTTCATTTTATGGCTCACCTGCTTCAGATGCTGATAGGTAAGGCTGCAATCGAGAGTGACTCTAGGTAGCAGGGGTTAGGATCATGGGCAATTGCCTTGCCACAGAATTTTACAGTCAACATCATCTTAGTTTCAGAATTGCAGAGATGGCAGCTGACTACAGCATTTTTGATGGATTGGTTTGAGCTGCACATATCTAAAGTAGTTTTCCATCCTCTTCAGATCAGCGTTAAGGGGGGTTTTCTGCTTCCTTGAGTGTTGTGGACTGCGTTGTTAGTGCCAGGACATGCCACAAGTTCATTTATGCCAATGACATTTCAGGCACAAAAAGGGATGGTGCCAGTACTGATCCCTGTGGGATTCCAATGTGCAGAGCCTGTTTTTTGCTAACCCGACTTCCA
Source organism: Platysternon megacephalum (assembly GCA_003942145.1). Classification (NCBI taxonomy): domain Eukaryota; kingdom Metazoa; phylum Chordata; order Testudines; family Platysternidae; genus Platysternon; species Platysternon megacephalum. Next base: position 92,262 of record QXTE01000137.1, read on the forward strand.
AGATAGACACAGAATGTTCTGTCTGAAAGCATTGATCTAATGACAGTCTTACCACAGAGTCAGAGTAACAGTGACCCAGGAGTTCACATCTGTTACCGACGTGGTGAAGTCTAATTATAGACCATACCACCAGTTTGGGGTGTCAGCCCTGTTTTTGACAGTCTGCCCTGAGGTAGGCACTCATGGTTGTCAGCCACTCCAGCCAGCGTGACAGATACCTTTGATTATCTCCAAGCTGTTGGGAGTTTGCTGGTGGCAATGACTTCTGTGAATAGTACTGCCATCCAATCACATCCTCTCAGCTGAGATATTTGAGGGCAGTATCGATCACAGCTTTTGTGAAGGACTGACAGACTTGAGGGAGGAGCATACGATGTGCAGGATTCCTTGAACGCTGTTTTCACCTTTTTTTGTGTGAACGTCAGCTTACTATTATCTTTGAATTTCTTAGTAGGAGGCTGGCAATGCTGTTAGCAGTGACTTGGAGTGTGTGTGTGTGTGTGTGTGTGTGCACACGCACACACACATGCACAGCGATGCAACTGCTCCACTTAGGTGCTGCAGAAGGCCCCATACTGGTGACGTCTGTGGCCTCCACTGACTCTATCCAGTATTGTCACCTTGCAGAGTCCAATGAGTCTAGAAGAGCAATAGCTAAGTCTGGTCACAAGTAGCTTCATATTCCCTTAGGAGCATTTCATTCAGCATGGCATAAAGCAGCTCCTGTAAATATAGGGGATATTCTTCTTTTCAGCTTTAATAATAAGCTTTGTGAAGCAGTCAAAGTTTTCAGGCTTTGGTGGTGTGCTACTGATGGGTTTCTTCACTAGTGGCAGACAACCCGAGCCAGTCCTCCTATCTCAGGCTCCAGCGTGAAGCTGGTAATGATGGGGAGTTCGAGGCTGATGCATACTACTGCCATCCTGTGCAGGAAGAGGTCCAGGACAGTTCAAGATGCAATGAGTGGTGATCTGCTAGAGTCTGTGGACAAAAACCATATGCCAGGTGTATATTCTTTTTTCCAGTCAGGCTGAGCAGAAGGTACCCTTTTGTTTTGCATCGAACAGGTACTGATCCTGTGCTGGTGCCCAATCAGCGAGCTGTTTGCTCGCAATGTCATTCGTTGAATAGCCCCATGCTGTATGGTGGCTGTCAAAATCACCAAGGTACTCAGATGGCTGTTGTGATTTGTGTAGGGCTGGTAAAGGCCACTTCCAGTTGGGTGGCTTACACAGGTTATATATTGTCATTTCACTAAATTGGGTACTGATCGCGAAACTATTGTCCATTGCTGGCAGTGCTTTTTGCCTGGGCTTAGTTTAAGCCATGAGGATACATTTTCAGCCTCATAACTATATACCTGAAATTATAACCTAACATTACTGTAACAACAATTACTATAACACCACTATAACAACAATGCTCAGTGCATCATGAGCCTTCCAAAGACACCCAACATGACAAACTTTGCATTGGATACCACACAATCATATTATAAGGATGAACATGGGGGTGTAGGGTACTCCCACAAGGTACAGAACGTCACATCCATATTTAAAAAAATTTATATTAGAAGATTTTTTTGCCCTACTTACGGATACTAGACAGTTGACAGGGTGCTAAAAATTGCACTAAGCTCCTCATGTTATGAGATGTCTGAAAAAAATCAAATATTGAATCCAGTTGTCTGATTCTTTTATTGTACTGTATTAACATTTTAATTACAAAACAACTAAAACATATAGGGGCCGGGGATAGATTGTCTGTATTATTCTGTAGACATTCTTTTAAAGAAAAATACAACTCTTATAATAATCACCACGATTGCTTTGTAATACTTACAGTGATGATCTAGAAAATGTACCTCCAAACATATTTAAGTCTATTAGCCCTTCATCTCGTCATGAAATAGTTAACCCAGTTGCTACTAGGCTCCATGTTATACATTCACGTTGAAGGAGTTTGTTTGTTTGTTTAATCTACAGCAGGTATGGGAGTGTTTGTCCAGTTAGTGGTGATGTTATTTTGTATGACCACAACACCTAGGAGCCCTAGTCATGAACCAGGACACCATTGTGCTAGGCACTGTACAAATGCAGAACAGAAGAACCCAGCAATGTGTATGAGTAGTTCAAATTATTCATACCAGAGAACAATATCATTGTTTTGTCGACAGTGAATTTCAGTTGTTTATATTTGTCCTGACTGTATGTAGTTTGGTGCTGTATAGTCTATGGTTCTACAGACCTAAATGTTGAGTGGGGCTGGCCAGAAAACAATTCCATTTCAAGAAAAAAAATTGCAGTTTCAAAATTTGTTTTCATTCTGCATTGAAACAAAACCAAGACCTTTCTCTCCCGCCCTACCAAACATAAAAACATACTCAATGGGCCAGAGGGAGATATTGGCTATTCTTGGGTATTTAATTATTTGTACAACAGGCGAGATTGAGAGAGAAACTGACTTTATAGCCTGGTAGTTATGGGAGACCCAGTTTCAAGTCCCTCATCCAAAACAGGGAGAGCAGGGCCTTAAACTTAAGTCTTACATATCACCGGTAAAAGCCCTAACCATCAGGCTATTAGCCATTGAGGAGCACACCCTCTAATTTGCATCTTGGGCCTGAGAAGTCTTCCCAATCAAGACGGATAGAACTCTGTTAAACATTTCTTTTTTGATGGGAAAAAAGTTGTCAAATTTTCCACCAACTCTATGATCCAGTGTATTCCTCAAGGTGAGACAGTGCAGGAAATTTGTTGTGCTTCTTTATCTTGTTCTGATGGGGCACCCATTAAACCGCATGCCCTTACATTAAAAAGTATTCTTTAAAAGAAACAATATAAGGGTTCTTCTGCTCCTCCTGCTGCTTTCATAGAGGACTTTTGGAAGGCCCACCAGCAACACCAAATATTCTTGGGCTCATTTATTTCGGTACTGACTATTGCCCATTGCCCCTTCACTTTCAGCTTTGCATATGCTATTACTTGTAAATGTCCCCTCACAAAACCTGGGGTAGACAGTGCAAGCAAGTTCCTCCCAGAGCAATACAGGAGCGACGAAACTGACAATCAACAAAACAATGCAATTGACTCCACACCAAGTGCTGTCAAATTCACAAAGTAAACAGATTGGGGAAAAAATGATTGTCGTTATTTTTTTTCCATTCTAATAACCTTAGAGGCTATTTGTAACAATAGTAGGTACAACTCTGTCAAATGGAAATGTGATTTCCAAGTTGGTGTTCCTTTAAGGTGATTGATTAGTTCAATTTTCCAGATGTCAGACAGGTGTAGTTAGGTACATGAAGAATTCAATTTCGGTAATTAAACACTCTAATGATTATTTGGCTATAACAGTCATATCTTTATTTCCAAACCTAGTATTCATTGTTCTGGTACATTTGCCTCACTTATAACCATCAGCTAGTTTCCAGTTTTAAGGATCAGGCTAGAAGGAAATTAAGTGCTAACAAGAGCCAATCTACTGTGTATGTGTTTGTATTGCATTCATCACCACTGGTAGAAAGGGACTGTAGGAAATGAAGAGGAAATAGTTATTATGCCAACATGGAAAGAAATGAAGACGTGCCAATCAATTCTACATTGTGTTGTGGAAATTGGGAAAGAGCTGATCGAGGATGCTTTCTGGAACGCATTTTTTTCCACTTGCATATCCTGGCTCTCCACTCTGTAGCTTACTAACCCACAGAAAAAAAGAGTCACTGACTGTTTCAGTGCTGGATAGAATTTGTATAATACCCCTACATAGCTACTCAGTATTTCTCAAATACTGGCTGTTTTAAAATAAAAAGTATTCTGTCTCAGTAAAACAACTGATATAGAAACATCTTTATTGCATTTATCCATATTGGGCCTAGCTATGCAATACTTATTTATGCCAAATTGCATATATTAACATGAGTTTGTCCCACTGAGGTCAGTGGAAATAATTGCATGAGTAAGTGCAATTCACCGTGAGGGAATTTTGCAGAATGAGGCACTACTTTTGTAACATGCATTACTATATCTGAATACTATTGATAATCAACAGGATATTACAGATCAGATGGAAGGCTGCCCAAATCAATTCTTATAACTGAATTCCACTGTATTGTGGTCTTGCACTGGATTGAACATACTTATTTAACATTTTAAGATGCATTTATGTTTAAACATCCTGGGTAGGTGAGACTCTTATGGAATCTTCATTAAGAAATAGAGAGGTTTCTGTTCTATTAAGTAGTGGTCTTGGCGTGCACATTTGTAATGTGTTGAAAATGGGCAGATAAATTATGGATCAGGACCAAACATAAAGGCAGCTTGTCATTGTATTAAAATTTATCTTCCAGCTGTGGTTCCCTGTATACCTTTAGACTTGGCATGATATTGGATCAAAGTTACTACAATGCCTGGCTGCTTTAAGGCAAAGGCTTCCAAACTTTTTTTTGCTGTGCCGCAACCCCGCCCCCCCCATGGAAGTCACATAACAGCTCCCCTCTCCTAGATCCTTCCCAGCTGTGGCAGAAAGTGACTCATGCAGGGAAGCAGGCAGCTCACACCTATAGCAGCAGCAGAACCCATCTGGCTCCATCCCCAAAGGTGTCCACAGCAGCATGGTGCAGAGCGAACCAGGGCTCCTTGCCCTCCATCTCACCTGCCCACAGCCTTTCACTCCTTCAAACTCCAGAAGGTTTAAAAATACATGGGGCTGTGGCTGGCCAGGTCAGGGCAGCAGCAGGGAGAGTGCAGAGGCAGTCCCCAGTATTTAGCAAATATCTTGGAGAAAAGATGTGCTGTGTACACTATGGCTTTGTTTCAGCAAGAGACTTTACTTCAGTGGGACTACTTGCTAAGTTATGCACACGCTGAAGCACTTTTCTGAGTCAGGGCCTTAAAGGGCAGCACAGTTTACTTCATATACTGCTCTACTTGCCAGCCAGAGTCTGCGCCTGCCTTCTCTCCCAGACAGCTAAATCTCCCACATGCACATCTCAACATGACCCCTCCCTCCCCCCACACTCCCTTACAACATCTCAGGATTCAACAGCCTTGCGCTACGTGCTGCTGTCACAAGTAGCCTCATTTGACCCAATTCTTGGGTAAACTCAGCTAAACTGATTCCACTGATTTGTCACTGGGAGTTTTGCAAAAAGAGTGGGCAAGGATTTCAGGGTGTTGCCTATGTATTAGATTACTCCATCTTTTTTGTAGAGTGGATGTTCAAGTTTGGGATCAGAATTAAGATTTAAAACTGGAAAGGGTATCAGTAAGATGACATTCATTATGAACTGTAGGACCATACATTAGAACTTAGTTCCTCCTGTGGAGCTGACCCATCAGGTAGTCCAGTTCCTCTACCGATTACAGTCACTCACTAGGTTTGATACTTCTTCTGAGGTGATGCCAACACATTCAATATCCTCTGTTACTGTCTTCTGCCAGTTCTTCTTGGCCTCCCTTCCTTTCTGTTTCCTACCTCAGGTACCCAATTCAGTACTTGTTTAGCATGGCTCCCATCTTCTGTACAATGTACATGTCCCAGCCACCTGAAAGGTCTTTCTTTGATGTTAGAAAATATCATGTCCTGCTCAGTCAACTCCCTTATGCTCACATTTGTTATTTTGTCTTTCCATTAAATGTATAACTTCCTCCTCAGTCATCTGTGATGGGCAGCCTCCAATACTATTTGTTACCCCCCGTCATCGAGCAAGTCTCTGCTCTGTACAGTAGCACACTCAGTACAATCACATGGTATAATCTGAGTTTTACTTTGGTGTGAAGACCTTTGTTTGACCAGATGNTCCCCCTCCCCCCCCCATGGAAGTCACATAACAGCTCCCCTCTCCTAGATCCTTCCCAGCTGTGGCAGAAAGTGACTCATGCAGGGAAGCAGGCAGCTCACACCTATAGCAGCAGCAGAACCCATCTGGCTCCATCCCNGTACCCAATTCAGTACTTGTTTAGCATGGCTCCCATCTTCTGTACAATGTACATGTCCCAGCCACCTGAAAGGTCTTTCTTTGATGTTAGAAAATATCATGTCCTGCTCAGTCAACTCCCTTATGCTCACATTTGTTATTTTGTCTTTCCATTAAATGTATAACTTCCTCCTCAGTCATCTGTGATGGGCAGCCTCCAATACTATTTGTTACCCCCCGTCATCGAGCAAGTCTCTGCTCTGTACAGTAGCACACTCAGTACAATCACATGGTATAATCTGAGTTTTACTTTGGTGTGAAGACCTTTGTTTGACCAGATGTTGTTGTTCATCCTTCCAAAAATGGTGCTTGCTTGTTCTAATCTCTCATGAATATTTATTGCAGCCACTTTCAAACATCATCCCACTCCCCAGATAGTAGAACTCTACCTGTTCCATTTCTTTTCCATCCGCGTACAGCTTTGCATCTGCTGTCTAGTTTCCTACTGTCATAATATTGGTTTTACCTGCATTTACTTTCAATCCAATTGCAGCTGCTTCCTATTGTACTTCTGATGTAAGGGTAATCATTCTATTCTACATAATACCTAGGAAAGCCATACTTAGTAACTCTGCCACTGTTTGCAATAGTGATGGTCCCAAGCCTGGATAAAAAAAGTAAGATTCTGCAGTTGGGTTTGCAACCCTCAGGTAAAACCTTATTGCAACAGAAACAGTTCAGTTAAACCAAAAATTGAGGATGGTAGGTGCAGATAGAGCTCAACCCAAGCATGACAGATCTCCGCTTCCTTTTGCCTTTCACAGAGCTCTTGAGACACCGAGTCCTGAAGACCCAATCTGTAATGAAAGTAGGCACATGAAATGTACATACTTTGTATAGTATGGGAAAGCTGGCACAGGTTTCATGGGAAATGAAAAACAGATACCAACTTCCTGACAAACGTACTGGCTTTTGTGGATCCCGTTCTTAGGCACCTCTCCCTCTCCTCATTCACTGTATATGGAGCCTATGCACCTAAGTCAGGGTTTGTGTATTCCACAGGGTGGCTATGTACCTAAAAGCTAGGCATTGCAACACATAGTTGGCCCCACAAAGTGATAGTATGTTATGCAGTACTGCAAAACCGCATGTTCAAAAATCAAGAGTTAGGTCCCCCCCCCCTCCAAAAAAGAGTCATGAGATCTTTAAAAAATAATACGTTTTTGCCTTCTGGTTTTAGAGCCTTTAGGGTTCACACTTTCAAGTCACAGTTGAGACTCACATAACTCCAGGAGCTGGGATTTTAAGACTAACACCCAATATCAAGAAACTCAGATTGTGAAAATTTATGATACTGGTTAGGAATCTGATCTAGCTCAAATTAAAGTCACTTTGTAGGTAGTCTATTGCTACATTCCCGGGATAACTTAAGGCAGCCATCTTAGAATCTCCATGAGTAAAATATAAATCCTCATGAACAAAAAGAAAAGAAGTCTCAGTACTTGCATTTTATTTCTCTGATCAAATGTTCCAAAAGGCTTTTGAACAAACTTGATCAGCCTTGTCAAATATATTTCCATTATGGAAATAAAATTTTTAAGTGACTCTCTTTCCTACTTTAACTTTTTTCTGTGCTGATAAATTGGGGCCATCAAAGTTTTGTTTTGTAGATCAAAGGTTAGTAAATAAGAAAACCAGTGTTAAAGCTAAATCCTGATTCACCTTGAAGTTTTGGATTGACTTTAAGGGGACCAGGAACTGGCCCTCATTGAAGCAGCAAAAGTACAGTATTGTATAGTATAACGTAGTACCAGAATAAATATCATTTAACTTGTTCCAGTGAATATAATCAGTCATAAAGAGAAATTGCAATAATGTGTTCTAGAAACAATACAAGTGTCCTATTTTATGGGAACTCAAAAACAAGAGTACACGCTCAGACAGCATCATGGCTTTTGAAAGTGGAGAAGTTGGAAGTTTCATTTTTAAGGTTTAACAGAAGTGACTTCAACAACGCATAATGTGGATAGATGCTGTTCACGTTTTTTCTATGCCGTAGTGTGTTCCAAAAATTCCTAAAGGTACAACTTCTGTTCAATAGTGCCTTGGACTAGTCAGTAGTTTGCCTATCAAATAAACAACGATGAATATTTACCTATCACTCCACCTGCACTCCTACCTCTCAACATTGAGAGCAGACAGCTAAATTGCCCAACCCTAACAGCAACCCTTTTGGTAGAACCACAGGTCAGGCAGAAAGGTTACCCCATTTTTTTTTAATTACACTGTTTTTAAACAAAGCCAACATAGCCTGCCAGTGGGCCAGATTCTGAGTGCCATAGTCATTCTCTTGAGCAGTTACTCACACAGTTAATGCCAGTGACTTGATGGACAACCTGAATACAGACTTTTCACTGTTTGACTTTGCAACCTTAACGTTCTTTTAATGTAATTTTCTTTGTACTGAATTTCCTATGTTGTTTTAAAAAGCAAACTGTAACAGATGGAAATTCCAGCCTACATGGATCCTACATTGATTCCTACATGGATCATCAACAGGGTTGGAGCAAGAACCTTTAAATCCACATCATAGACCTCTACCAACTGAGCTAAAGGAGTAACTGGTAGCAATAGTAGGCATTTTACTCTAAGTAGACCTGCCACAAGAGGGGGATTTGGCACATACTTTGCTAGTGTCATGCACAACTATTTGCTAGCTAGCAGACGAATGCTTGGGTTCTATGGCTGTGTTTTAGTGGTTACAGAGAGCACAGATTTCACACATTTGTTCTCAAAGATAGTGTGGCTAGAGTGGATGAGACTTGAGTCTGGCATATTGGAGACCTGAGGGCAGATTCTATCCCCCACCTCAGCCCCTTCACAATGCTTCAGGGGCTGTAAGTGTGGAATTCCCCCAGTGCCAGGGTAGCATAGAGCTGGCACATGCCGGGGCTGTATACTAGGAATGGGAAGGGGCATGTCAGAAACAGAAAAAAGGCCTGGATGATAGTTCTGAGCTGTGGAGAAGCTCATAACCAGCTGAGAGCAGCTGCCATAATGCAGCCCCAGGAGCTAGTTTAATTTAACTTATTCCTAGGACTATACTGGCTCTCAGAACAGCCCAGCACCTGGGACATGCAAACTTGGCTTTAAATCACCGCTGACTTTGTCCCCCCAACCCAGACTGTGCCTCCCAAGAGATGAATCACAGAACCTGGCCCATAAATTCTATTTCCAGCTCTGCCGGAAGTGACCTTGTGCAGCCTCTCAGTTACCCCATGTCACGGAGTCCCTGGGCGATGCTCTGGAACTGCTCCCTACGAAGCCAGTCAGGACTCTGGTGAAGTCTCCTCTCTGTGAGCAGACTGTCTTCAGGGCAAGAAGCTCACACGGCTTCACCTTCCTGGGTCTGACCTTTAGAGCATTCAGCATCCTGTGCCCCTCCGTGCGCTTCCCACAGCAAGTCTGCCCAGGCAGGGTCCTGGGGAAGCCAGAGTGTCCTGCACCCCAACGTCGCAGTCAGGCATGACTCTTAACCAGCCAGTAAAACAGAGGTTTATTAGATGACAGGAACACGGTCTAAAACAGAGCTTGTAGGTACAGAGAACAGGATCCCTCAGCCAGGTCCATTTTGGGGGGCAGTGAGCCAGACAACCACATCTGCACTTCACTCCACAGTCCCCAACCAGCCCCAAACTGACTCACCCTCCAGCCCCGCCTCCTCTGGGCTTTGTCCCTTTCCCTGGCCAGGAGGTCACCTGATTCCTTTATTCTCCAACACCTTTAACTATCACCTTGCAGGGGGGAAGGGCCCAGGCCATCAGTTGCCAGGAGACAGAGTGATGGCCATTTATGTACACTGGCCCTTTGTCTGCAACAATTACACCCCCTTATCCCACCACCTAGAGACTTAAGAAATGCATAGGGGAAACTGAGGCACCCCTACAGTATTCAGAGGAAACATTAAGAACAGTCCCACTTCGTCACACCCCATTTGCCAACTGGGAAGGAAAAGATATTTCTGACTCCTAAAGTAGCAGAGGCCTTGCTCAATAAGAAGTGCTGTGAAATGCCCAAAGTTATTCATACTATTCAGTGGAGGAGCTGAGGCTAGATCTCATGGTTGTCTCCTAGCACCCATCATTCCTTCGTCCCACTGCTGTTGCATCACCCCATGAGCCAGAATGTTAACTGTGTTCCTAGAAACATACTTGGTACCATTGACATGCCAGGGAACTCTGCTTAGGAACATGCTCAGTGCAGCTGGCATCTTAGGGAACTCTGTGTGGCGGAAGCATGCTCAGAGGAGCTGAACATTCAGAGACTTTTAGCAAAAGCCTCTCACAAACTCTGCTGAGTATGTACAAATGGTGATTTTCAGAGACTTATAACTTGGTCAGAACTTAGTGGATTTTCACAGGGACAGCTGAAGGCACCTGCCTGACCCCAGGATCACGCTGCTTCCAAATGTCAAGTTCCTGCTCTCAACCCTGGATGCGCTAGTATTTCAAAGAGATTTCTTTTTTTAACATTTAACTTTTTTTTAAACGGGTAGCAAAAAATTTCATTTCCCCCCTACAGTTGTTCTTATAAATGGTTAATTGTTTCTGCTGGGGAAAAAACAAAAACACAGCAGTCTGAGGCAAGGACAAAAATCCAGCATGGAAAATTTTAGCCTGAATATTTTAAGTTTGGCAAATTTATAAGCAACTGAAAACAGGGGCTTATAATCAATATTGTTAGGTAACTGTTTGTGTAAGCACTACCAGCACTGCATATATTTATGAATCAGAGTAATTTGACATCTTATAAATGGACCAGATTCTCAGCTGCAGCAAATCAACATCGCTACCTTGACTTGAAGTCAAAGAGCTACATTGATTTACACCAAATGAGGCTCTGACTCAGAGAATTTGAAAGAACAGATGCATAATCAAGTCATCTCATTCCCAGATAGATGAACTGTGCTACCACGTAATAAGCTATTTTGGCACTTTTGTTTTATCTGTCAGTGATTATTTGGCCTAATACGTGCAAATGTAATGCATTAAGTCCGACAAGAATTAACTTACATTTTAGCAAATATTAGAGCTTCTTCATGTTCCCCCCGGTTGAAGGCATTTTTACTTTGATATTGCTTAAAGCAGTCATAGTCTTTGTTCTTTATACATGATAAAGCATGGGTAATTCTGGGTTTTATAACACCACAATATGGAGAGATTTTATCTTAACATCTCTATTAAGATAAAGATACAGAAACATGACAGGGGAGAGAACAATCCAGTTTTATCTCCAAGTCTCCATCACATTAGGATAAACCGCATGGGAGAATGATATGCTAAAAACTTCCTCTGCTGCTGTTTGGAAACACATATATTTATACCAAAGCAATCAGTGTTGTTAAGAGCACTTTCTATGGTTATTCTAGATAATATTTCATAGGCAAAATTGATACTTTAATGACAGTGTAATAAGATTCTGATTTTATTCCGGTCTGCCTCATAGGACATTTCTGTAAGTAAGATGCCGCACATTAAGAGTTGTTTCTTGTACAATTTAAATAACTGCACAAACTCTATCCCTCACAGCTATTTCATGACACCTAAACTGTTGTTAGTTCTAAATGCAAGTGGCAATGAAACAGTATGAATCAAACAAGAATTCTATTTCCAGAAAAAAGTAATAATTCGGGGGAAGCAACAGTCTCCCTGAGCTATTATTCTCCCCACAGAGAGAATCTGTCATTTCTTCTATATAGTGTAAATCGTACACAAAATCCTCTGTGTCTTTCCAATTGCTAGGCCACAAGAGAGTAGAAAATGAACATGTACCTGTGAGCTATGCTTTTATGCACAGATGTGTACACACACATGCATACTTTCATTATATAATGTATTCATTATGAGCCTCATTCTGCCTAACTTACTCAGATTGAGAAGGATCTTACTCTGTAAGTAGTCCCACTGAAGTCAAGCAGAGTAAGGTGCTGTTCAAAATGAGTTAGGATGGCAGAATCAGGCTATATTTACAAATTTACATTTATCTCAGTCTTCAAGTGGTTAATTTAGCTCTGTATCACTGAATTAAATATAAATTATCTGCTAACCATAGAATCATAGAATATTAGGGTTGGAAGAGACCTCAGGAGGTCATCTAGTCCAATCCCCTGCTCAAAGCAGGACCAATCCCCAACTAAATCATCCCATCCAGGGCTTTGTCAAGCCGTGCCTTAAAGGATGGAGATTCCACCACCTCCCTAGGTAACCCATTCCAGTGCTTCACCACCCTCCTAGTGAAATAGTGTTTCCTAATATCCAACCTAGACCTTCCCCACTGCAACTTGAGACCATTGCTCCTTGTTCTGTCATCTGCCACCACTGAGAACAGCCAAGCTCCATTCTCTTTGGAACCCCCCTTCAGGTAGTTGAAGGCTGCTATCAAATCCCCCCTCACTCTTCTCTTCTGCAGACTAAATAACCCCAGTTCCTTCAGCCTCTCCTCGTAAATCATGTGCCCCAGCCCCCTAATCATTTTCGTTGCCCTCCGCTGGACTCTCTCCAATTTGTCCACATCCCTTCTGTAGTGGGGGGACCAAAACTGGACGCAATACTCCAGGTGTGGCCTCACCAGTGCCAAATAGAGGGGAATAATCACTTCCCTCAATCTCAAAAGCATCTTGGGAGCAATTCCACCCCCCCTCCCATATGTTAACAAAAGTCTGTCTGACATGCAAATCCTAATTTTTTATACTAATCCAGTTGAATTCTTAAAGAAGAAAATCATAGCTTAACATAAACCAGTAGATGTAATAAATAATGAACCACACTAACAGCTTAACATCATAAGGAAACAGATGGAAAACTTCCCTCCAGAGATCATTGCATCGAGTATTAGAGAATGAGTTTCTGGACGTGCACAGGGTGAACAGTTCAAGTCTGAATTACAATGAGGTTTGTAACACTTTTTTATTATAAATATAAGGATTTCATGTCTTCCTTTTGGGACGTACTGCTATTATAGCATTCATCTGTTTCACCAAAGACATGAAAAGCAAATGCAAAACCTCAAGCTGCTAAAGCATGCAGAGATCAAATCAAATAGAGATTTCATTCTGGGAGTACCTCCATTGGTTTTAAAGTATATAGTAATGCTACAATGCCATCATCTGTCCAGGAAAAGAAACAGAATGAAAGTTGTAAGCTCACTCTTCTTTGCTGGAAACATTTATCTAAAAAAGTAACTGAGACCTCATTAGAACAATGACTATCGTATATTTAGATAATTCTAAAGGAGTGTGCCCAATCAGCTTCTCTAATTACATTTCACTTAGCATATTTATCACGTAATCAAAAGTTCCTTACCATTAGAAATAGAAGAAGTTCAGGCATCCATAGTATCTGAGCTACATTTATCAATATTCAGTTTGAATAAAACTGTTTTTGGAAAAGTGACCCACATTCACCTTTTGCAACCATTTTGTTTGCATTTGTTTTGCACTGTGTATGCAAAAACACAAACACTCACAGCAGTTCATGGGACGCAGCCCCTATAGTAACAACATACACAGGGATTCTGTGATCAGACCCACATTGATGAATGCCTGAACTCACGCAGAGCTCCTTCTTCAATGGGGGGAGGGGCGGGTGGCTGTGAGGGTGCAAGATTCCACAGTGCGGATCCAATTGCACTATCAGAGCCATCATACTTCACCACTCCTTCACCCCATCTCCCAGGGATTTCAAAGCATTTTGCAAATATCAGTCTATAGATAGAATCCTTAAAATGCCCATCATGGCAATTACTAGTTGCCATTTAGGTAATCAAGTATTACAAGGAATTCGGTCCAAATATTAGTGAAATTCAGCCTGGGAACACCTCTATGAAGATAGGTATTGTTTCCCCCATTTTACTGACAAGTACAGAAGTTAAGTGTTTTGCTCCAGGTCTCCCAGCTAAATTTTGGCAGAACACAGCCCAGACAGGCTGACTTCCAATCCTGTATGCTAACCGTTAGACAATGTTGCCTACACTACAAGGCTAGTGAGGAGACCATAGCTTTCGTTTCTCACTCTCGATGTGCAGACAGACACCATTAGTGATATATTGATATGAGTAAATCTCTGGGGCTACTTTGGGGTCAGCCAGGGCACCTTTGATTAATATGCGTGGAGGGGAATGATTCTTGTGAAAAACTCGTTAGGCTTAGAAACATTTAGCCTCCATTACACTATACACAGCAAGAAACTACTTGCTTCCAAACTCAAGAGTTTATTAAAGTAAACTGAAGATCTCCAGTTTGGGAATGTATGAGGCATTGCAGAGTTATTTCAATTGCTGGAACACTTCATAATTTTACACACTTCAGTTTGACAATGAATCATACAACTCTGCTGACAGGACTGCGATTTAAACATATTGAACTGATTTAAAGGATTGCTTCCAAATTGTAATTACAATACATTAAAAACTAAGAGCAAGGAGTGCTGCAGCAAGATATTGACTTCAAAAACTGGAATGAAAAGACAAATTAACCTCCCAAGAGGGAAAAAAAGGCAGTATTGTCTCTCTCTCCCCCTCACACACAATCAAATGTATTCAGAAATGTGAGGTTCTGATGTTATGGACAATGACCGATGCTCCTATAGCCAGGTAAGTGGATATACTATTTCTCTTCCTACTTGTCAGGAAGAGCTGCCAGTTGCTCTCCATTGAAGATCTGAGGCCTGAAGACGATGGATGTTCTGCACCAAAAGCTTAAACTAAAGACTCCCAATGATTTCAATGCTTTTTGGATTCACCCCCATGGAGAGTTTCCAGGCTCAAGATTGTTGCCTAGTAGGATCACTGATGGGCATATTTGCACCCTCTTGGGGCTCCATCCTGCCACTGACATGTAGAGAACACACCCTGTAACTAATTTTCCATTGTGTATCATTTTGTGCACAATGTACCAGACAGGGTTAAACTAGAATCTTTTTTTTTTCCTACTAGCTCCCTTATGCTCATCAGCAAGGTTTTTTACAGGTGGTTCTAGTTTATAACAATGATTTATTTAATAATTGATAAGCTAGCTTTGGAACTCACAGATATATATTTGCTACTTTTACTGAGACGATCAATAATGAGATAGAATGGAACAGAATGTATAGAACAGGGGTAGGCAACCTATGGCACGCGTGCCGAAGGCGGCACGCAAGCTGATTTTCAGTGGCACGCACACGGCCTGGGTCCTGGCCACCGGTCCGGGGGGCTCTGCATTTTAATTTAATTTTAAATGAAGCTTCTTAAACATTTTGAAAACCTTATTTACTTTACATACAACAATAGTTTAGTTATATATTATAGACTTATAGAAAGAGACCTTCTAAAAACGTTAAAATGTATGACCGGCACACAAAACCTTAAATTAGAGTGAATAAATGAAGACTCGGCACACCACTTCTGAAAGGTTGCCAACCCCTGCTATAGAATATGTAACAACCCTTCAACCACCCCTCTACCGCCCATCATAAGAATGAAAAAAAATAGAAACTTACTTTTGGGGAAGATTTTTTTTTCTTCCCTCTTTTCTGTGTAGGCCAGCAAACTTGTGTGTTCAATTTTTTTCCTTTCATTTCTACTGAGGACAGTCACCTACTTTAAATACATTTATAATTCTGGATTCCTGGGTTCTCTAGGAAAAGTGGAAGAAGGCAACACTAGGGAATTTTTTCATAAACTCTAGCTGGGGTCTGATTTTTTCTTCCCCAGTAGGTTTGGGGTTTTGTAAGGAACCACAGAACAGAGCTCCACTTTGTTTTGTTCATTTCCTCTTACTCTCTCTTTGAGGATATCGTGCCCCTCAGTTGCTGATCTGTTGTACATTAGAATTAAATGCCTTTAAAAGTGGAGGGCTTGTGTTTGTAACTTTGGTAACACCTTGACGGCTAAGAAAGAGAATGCCAATAAAAGAATTCTGAGAAAGCAAGGAAAACCTTTGAAGGCTGGACCAAACCCTTAGATCAGATGAAGGGATATTGGAACGAACATCTTTAAGCAGATCTTTGTATAATCTTATATATTGATAAAACAGGGTCTAAGTACCTGTTTATAGGGGGGTATGTAATGCATATTTTGCAGAAAATTTAAGTGTCAAACTTCATATTGGATATTGGTTAAGTGGAATGGAAGAATGGGAGGGGGAAGGTGAAAGTTGTGGTCAGATGACCAGTTTCTCTCTGGTTAAAGCACAGGGCCTGATTCTCCATTGTCCTACATAAAGATACCAAGAGGGGTAGAAAATAAAGATCTGCTCCCCTCCCTCTTGGAAGAGGGAAAAGCCGCAAAAAAGTTAGAAGGGGTAACCCATAAGGGATGGAGGGTTCACATTTTTCTTTAAAGTAAGGAAAAGCCAGATAAATTAAATGCAACACTGGGATTCCGTATTTTAACATGAAGTCAGGAAATGGAAGAGTTAAGGGTTGTGCAGTATCACTCACTCACTCACTCACATTATTGATCTATAACATTTCCGATCACTACTTTATAATTTCATGCCTACCTTGATATACACTATGGGCAATGGGAATTAATATTGCTATGAGAACTTGAACTTTTACACTTCCTGCCTTTTTCCCCCATTTCAATTCATAACCTTCAGGTTGCATTAACATAGTCTTTTGCATTTCTGAAAAAATCATGGAGCAGGTCCTCAAGGAATCAATTCTGAAGCACTTAGAGGAGAGGAAAGTGATCAGGAGCAGTCAGCATGGATTCACCAAGGGCAAGTCATGCCTGACTAACCTAATTGCCTTCTATGAGGAGATAACTGGGTCTGTGGATGAGGGGAAAGCAGTGGATGTGTTATTCCTTGACTTTAGCAAAGCTTTTGATACAGTCTCCCACAGTATTCTTGCTGGCAAGTTAAAGAAGTATGGGCTGGATGAATGGACTATAAGGTGGATAGAAAGCTGGCTAGATCGTCGGGCTCAACAGGTAGTGATCAACGGCTCCATGTCTAGTTGGCAGCCGGTTTCAAGCGGAGTGCCCCAAGGGTCGGTCCTGGGGCCGGTTTTGTTCAATATCTTCATTAATGATCTGGAGGATGGCGTGGACTGCACTCTCAGCAAATTTGCAGATGACACTAAACTGGGAGGAGTGGTAGATACGCTGGAGGGTAGGGATAGGATACAGAGGCACCTAGACAAATTAGAGGATTGGGCCAAAAGAAACCTGATGAGGTTCAACAAGGACAAGTGCAGAGTCCTGCACTTAGGACAGAAGAATCCCATTCACTGTTACAGACTAGGGACTGAGTGGCTAGGCAGCAGTTCTGCAGAAAAGGACCTAGGGGTTACGGTGGACAAGAAGCTGGATATGAGTCGACAGTGTGCCCTTGTTGCCAAGAAGATTAACGGCATTTTGGGCTGTATAAGTACGGGCATTGCCAGCAGATCGAGGGTCGTGATCGTTCCCCTCTATTCGACATTGGTGAGGCCTCATCTGGAGTACTGTGTCCAGTTTTGGACCCTACACTACAAGAAGGATGTGGAAAAATTGGAAAGAGTCCAGCGGAGGGCAACACAAATTATTAGGGGGCTGGAGCACATGAGTTCTGAGGAGAGGCTGAGGGAACTGGGATTGTTTAGTCTGCAGAAGAGAAGAATGAGGGGGGATTTGATAGCTGCTTTCAACTACCTGAAAGAGGTATTCCTGAAGGTATTGCTTTCAACTACCTGAAAGAGGTATTTCAACTACCTGAAAGAGGTATTTGGAAACCATTCCAAAGAGGATGGATCTAGACCATTCACAGTGGTACCAGATGACAGAATAAGGAGTAATGGTCTCAAGTTGCAGTGGGGGAGGTTTAGGTTGGATATTAGGAAAAACTTTTTCACTAGGAGGGTGGTGAAGCACTGGGATGGGTTACCTAGGGAGGTGGTGGAATCTCCTTCCTTAGAAGTTTTTAAGGTCAGGCTTGACAAAGCCCTGGCTGTGATGATTTAGTTGGGATTAGGTCCTGCTTTGAGCAGGGTGTTGGACTAGATGACCTCCTGAGGTCCCTTCCAACCCTGATATTCTATGATTCTATGATTTCATTTATTTAAAGATTTCCATTGTATTTGATTTGTCAAGCAACTCATTTAATATTGACTATTTCAACTTCAAGCTAAAGCATTTGGGCAAGCACTGACCTACATAGTGCTTAATACACAGTAGCGGATGTTTATCCTAGAAAAATATTCTGACCCACTTTCAAACTGTAATAATATAGATATGATTTGTTGAATATGTGCTTGTGTTGGCTTTGTAGAAAAGTCATTAGCCTTTTACTGAGTCCTTTGGACTTGAGTCAATCAAAACTGCTTAGCAACCCTTGAGTCACAAATATTCCATATGTCTATTAATAAAAACACTAATCTTTAGTGCTTATAAAGTTCTCCATTTTGAAAGCTCTTTTATAGGGCTAGCTGCTGTACAAACACACATGCTCAAAACATTAATTAAACCACTCAATGCCCTGTTCTTATTTAGTGAGGCCCAGGTTAGGAACAGGACCTCATTTTAAAAATGAAATTCTACAAACATAAAGTGCTTTATTCAGTGTCCAAATCCTGCAATTTTGCAATCCTACAAAAACTGCCATCCCCCTGCTCCTACCACAAACAAATACAACATTGTTCTGTCTTCTCGGTGTTTCAGAATAAATCCATGATGGAAATCCATATTGCAAGCAATGACTCGCATTGCAGGATGTGCAACGCTGCTGTATTGGGGTGCATGTGTAACCCACACACCTCCTGGGTGTGGTGTTCTGTCCCATCTAGAGGCACCGAGACCACTTAGAGATAAATGAGTCCGTTCTACAGCCTTAGTTAATGGCCAGTTGGCTTTTAGCTCATGCACTAAGCTCCAGAGGTCCCAGGTTTGATCCCGCCCGCTGACGACCGGGGTCTGTCAGTGTTACACAGGTGCACTATGCACCACAGTGCTATGTTGCATTGCAGAGACACAGGGGTTGGGATGGGTGGGGAAGAAATAGGGGGTGTAGCTTGGGGCTCATCTATATATGCAGATCCAGGTCTTATTGCAGCACATGGGGTGTAGTAACAGCAGCAAAGTGGGTGTCCAGTGTTGCACTGCTACGTGCAATCTGCTATGGGGGTGTGTGCAAGGGGGAGGACAGAGAGGCCCTTTGAATTTTCTCAGAGGAAGTTGTCAGAGGTAGATGATTGCCCTGTAGGCAGCAGTGTTGATGGACCCCTCCACCAGAAGAGGGTCAGCAAACACCACATCAAGGCACACAGCCAGAGAGGTTAGGAATTTCAACCCCCTAATCCACTCAATCAGCAGCTTCAGCCTCACAAACCTCTTTTGGTTCTGTCACAACCCAAACGCCAGCTCTTCTTTTCTTTTTCTCCAAGGCTCTCCGAATGTCACTGCTGTCCAGTCACGCGCCTGCGGTGACATTCTGCATTGCTCCCACACTCACTGCGTTGCTAGCGGCTCTGGAACCATGTGTCACAAGTGCTTTATTAACTCAGATTTCCCCAGGGAGGGTCTCACACCCACATGATGTCCCTACAGGCTACATTTTGCACAGGAATCTGAGTTACAGGTAGCTGAGCAGTGTGTGTGTGTGTGTGGGGGGGGGGAGGCACATGTTCTATAAGCAGGTCTCTTCCTACTGAGCACGTAGTTTGAATTGCTCGTGTGCACCACTTATCCCACTATTCTTAAAGAATAAATTATACTCAAGAAATTTGCTCTCAATGCCCTCTTTCAGACAGTAGCAACGAATAGGATAAAACCGCAAATTGTGTGTCAAGACACATTCCTTGAGTTCCGATTTAGTAATAGTAATACCTAGCTCTTATGGAGCACTTTTCATTTTCCAGTTGCTGCATGGAGATCAGTCAGTTACATGTAGATAAACGAGCCCTAAAAAACTTTCTGAAGGAAGGACTGGCAAATGCCAGCACCTCAACAAAAGCACAAAGGCTACCACCTGACCCTCAGAAGCACAGGTGTATTTCTTTGGGTCAAATTCACTCCCATGCAAATGCCAGCACAAGTTCTCTATACCACTGGGGCATAAATGGGTCTTCAGTGGTGCATAAACCTTGTGCTGGTCCTCTGCTCCCCAGCAGAGGGGTCATTTTCACCTTTTGTTGCTAAACACATATAGATCTGAGGACAAAAATCAAGCCCTGAGACACTAAGAGTATGTCTACACTGCCGAAAAACACCCCTGGCTGCCCTGGGTTAGCTGACTCAGGCTGAGGAGCTATCAAATTGCAGTATAGATGTTTGGGGAATTAAAATACATAACATATGTGAATATAATCTTAAAGTTATGAATTTAAATGCTCAAAGGCCAAGCAATGGAATAAAGATAACTGTTGATTGTAATGTTGTCACCCATGTTATACAGGCATGATATTTTATGCTATATACATAATAACACCAGCACGTCTTACATTAAATTACACATTTAAAAAGGACTAGACAATCCAACATGTGTCATGTGAATGAGTTAAGTGATCTGCGAGCACCTCAGTATCTTCATTACCTGGCCTTGAATGGGGAGCTCCACACGGGCTGACTAATGTGCCTGTGAGGAGCCTCATTGACTTCAAAGGAAGGCAGTGGTGGAGATTATATCTGACTTCATTTGAACCCCATGCAGCCACAAAAGTCAGGCCCAGATCGGTAAAGGTATTTAGGTGTTTTTCCTTTTGTGGATCTGGGCTTAAGAGCTCATTGCTGAAGACTTATGCACTTGCTTAGCTTTACAAACATGAGTAGTCGCCCTGAAGCACCGGAGTTACTCGTGCATACGTTTTTGCAGGATCTGTGCCTAATTGACCTCTATAGAGGAAACAGTGACAGTTGCTACGCCCAAAAACCCGGCTCCCAAACTCATGGAAGTCAGTAGGATGTGGATCAGGTCTATAGTGCTGTCAAATCCACAAAATAAAATGAGACAATTTTTCCCTAATTTCTTTCATTTATAGTAATCTTAGCTGGTGTTATTTGTAAGTAGCTAAACTAACTTCAGAAAGGTGTGATTTAAAAAAAAAAAGTTGAAGGAGTCCTTTTAATGTTACTTTTTGCAGTTTTGCTATATAAGCACTTCCTTTAATTAGTTATCAGTGTTTTATAACAGCTGAATTCTCTTGTCTTAATTTAATTTGCACAGGAGAGGTAATCAATTTTCCTGAGCTGGTTTTTGAATGGTATTGTGGGCTAACAGTTAAAATGTGGATGTTTGTGACATGGTATTTTCCATGCTCCATAATTATAAATCAAAAACTCTTAGGCCATTTTCAAAGATGACTTTTGTGACTGGACTTTCATATAAAGCAAACTTGGGTTATCTTTTAGAAATATGAATGTCATTAAATCATAACTGGCAGAAACATGTGTTTGTTCCTTTTTTGTAAGAAAAAAAAATCCCCACAAGAGTGTCATTTAAATTTTGTAAAGGCCTTATTACCGCACTTCACTACATAGCAGGATGAATGAAGAGAGCTGTGCAAACATTGCGGATCTTTTCTTTATTACAGCTGTAGCCGCTCCCCTGAGACGTTATTAATGTCCATGGTTCTTGTAAAGAGACAGCGTAAACTGGAATCTCATTACTATTCAGATCAGCAGCCTTGCTCAGGCTCTGTGAATCAACACATTAGTAGATACATAAAGGGCTCTTGCTGTGGGCTGAACAAGTTCCTAGGGCCTCAGTCATGAAAAGATAATGGTGGCATCTTTGTCAGAATTTTGTGGAAATTGTGCCAAGTCAGGTAAATAAATAAAAGCAGGGGATGTGTTTTTCCTGCGTAATTGATAATTTATCACTATTCAGCAAACCTCTCTGTTCTTGTATATGGTATTTACCCATCATTTATAGCACACTGGACTGTGTAACATGAAAAAAAAAAAGATGCTAAAATATATGCCTTTTAAGTAAGCATTTAGGGGTAAATCTTGTTCCCTGTGCCAAGCCCCAGCATGGTGCTGCGTGGCTTCATTTGAAGTGGGGAGAAAAGGAATTCTGTGCAGAATGTCCCATGGTCCTTAGTTATTTCCTTCTCAGGGGGTGTGGGAGGAGAAACAGGGTGGGAGGAATCAGCACTTGCAGGTATTTGGAAGTCAAAAAAGGCAGCTGGCCTGCATAAGTGAAAGCAGCCTTTAGGCACCTTTAAATAACACCCAAAGTTCTGCAAGAATGGAGTGACAACATCAAAAAATAGGACCAGCATGAGAATGGAAGATTTTCTTATTTATAAAATCACTTGATTTTCAGCGGAGCTGAGCAACGGCACCTTCACTGAACCAATGGAAGCTGCAGAAGTTCAGCATTTCTGTAAATCAGCCCCAAAATGCTGTGTGTGGGAAACAGCAGCATGTTCACAAAGGGCCCATCTGGCCACACAAACTCGAAGACCAGGAAATATTTGCCGTCTGGTGCATCCACAAACAGATATGTGTCATCATAAGATAAGTCAATTAAGTCCCTTGACAGCAAAAGAGGAAAAGGATGGTTAGAGGTGAAGATCTGGACAAAGAAACCCAGGCAAGATAGGAAAATCAGTGCCCACACAGGAAGATTAATAGAAGACAGCTATATAGGGAAACACAAGGAGAATGTAAAATACCTCACAGCCACTGCAGACTTAAAGTCCACTCAGCTCCCAAATAGGCAGTAACATCACATCACATATGTGGCTACTGGCCACATATAAGAACAGTTCTCCAAAAATAAACAGACATGGCAACAAAAAAGTAGCACACAGCTCCATGGAACCAAGCCATAGGCTATCAGGAGGTGTTACGATAGCATGAAGAGTAAACATGTGTTGGGAAATCACATAAACCTCAGAAGGCAACCACAAAAACTGCAGTCACCCACAGTCATCAGAAGTTTATCTGCAGATATGGTGCATGCAACACTGCAACATACATGAGCATAGAGTCACAGTGTCCCCCAACATATCTGAGCGTGCAATTCAAAAATAAAATACCATAAGCTGAAATCCGGGCTGCGTGAGCTTATAGGGGCACATATTGTGTCCCCCAGTATTGGCCAACCTCAGGCTTTCCCCATTCCGTATCCCAGCACTAAATCAATTATCATGAATATCTATATGATGTCAATGGTGTGCCTTTAATTCCCAGCATCCACAGTTGTCAGGAAAAGGCTAGAATGTTTTGTCTATGTTGTGAACAGCTGATCTGACACATGGAGCCTGATTTCCAGACAATGTCAGATGTAGGGTCACTGTCAGTCATGTGGCTTCCATAGAGAATGAGATACATGACAGCAGTTCTATTTCTTATGGTTAGCATGGATGGGCTCTGACTATGAATCCCAGCATGGACAGCAAGTCTTGTTTCCCTTGCTTCTATGGGAGGAGGGCTAACCTATGGACTTCGAGGGCACCAAAGCCAACAATATTTCTGCAAGGTTTTATATATGGCATTCATGGACCCTTGCACAATCCAAAGAGTAACACAGCCTAATGCACGCACTTGCCTTATCACAATTGCCTGGTTCCATAAAACTGAAAACAGTGCCTACTGACCTGCTAATGGAGGTCGCCCAACTTGACTCTGAGGCTCCTCTACCTGTGGCCCTCATTTGTCAATGCCCAGGACTTCTGTCCCCTACTCATTCTGGATCGAGAGTCATCAAACCCAGTACCTGCAATCGTAGGACTACACCGCACTCCCCCTTTGCCTTGCACTCTGTCTTCAATAGAACACAGAGGCACATTTCTACATGGATTCGATGTGTATCTCAGTAACGTATACCTTTTTCTCCACCTAAAATGAACATTGAAAGTTTAGTGAGTATTTTTAGCTCATGGAATAAGCTCATCAACCAGCTAGGCTTGACTGTCCACAATAGTCTCTCTCACCAACAGAAGTTGGTCCAAGAAAAGATATTACTTCACCCACCTTGTCCCACAATAGCGTGGTCTGTCTGGGAAGGGATTTCTACAATGCTCTCACAGCTCCAGAGGAGACACTCTTGACTGATGTAGAAGATTCAAGACATGTATGGAGTTGTCAGTATACAACATTTTAAAACACACATGTTCCACAGTTTTCCATGAAAATGTATACTCCTCCTCCCCACCAGTTAACCTAGCCGTTTTCCTTGATTATTATAGAACAAATTTAGAAAAACCTCTAGGTGAATTCTGGGAGACAGAAATTTGCACAATACCTAAAACAAAATCAATTTTTCATGCCTTGTGGCAAACATACATTCTACAAGAGATTTGATTGCATCTGGATGTAACTAAAAAGAAACGACAAATATGTGACAGTACATATTTTCATTTATGTATCCTAAGCATGAAATACTATTACAAGTTGGTCTTTTATGTTTTGGGGATCTTATTACCTACCCGCGAGAAACATAAATATCAAAGAACAACATTAGATCTGAAGGGAAAAGGACTCTACAGAACTCCTGTTGTTATCTCTCAGGAGTTACCCATATTTCCAAAGAGCAATAAGCAGTAAACAGATTCATGGGCTATATGTCCTTAATATAAATTGCAAAATCACTGAGCCCTCACTCAAAGTGGCTTTGTGCAAACAATGGTGCAATGCCATTGAAAAGTTGTATTTGTTAAGCATTTCAAGATATATTTATTTGACCGTGTGTAGTCTGACTGAGTTGCACTGAAAACTGATGTTTTTCATAATGGTTTCCTGTTAGCAGGGATTCATTTGAGAGGTACTGCTGCAATAATTAGTGTTTTATGGGTCCACTACTCTAACTGTTTAACTGGTCCACTTCTCTACAGGGATTTATTTCAATGGGTTCTTCTCCTCATCAGTAGTGTAAATAAATAAATGCTAATGGAACACAGCAACAATGCGTCTCTTGACAAGTTTCTGTTTCTTACCATAAAGCAGCTGATGAACAAAATCTGTGTACACAAATCCATAATGGTTAGGGGCCTGCATGTGTTTTTGCAGAAGTCATTTTGATGGACTACACGAAAAAGATGCAATTTTCTCTTCTCTGGCAATTCTTAGCTCCCAGGCATGCTTCAAAACCCAACTTTTTTACATAGCTATTTGGAGAAGAGAAGGCTGGATGGGGTAGGGTTCGGGTCGGTCTGTTGATGGCCTGTTGTTATTAAGGCTTTTTTCCCTACTTTACAAGCACTCTATTAAGTGTGCTATATGCTTTGTATAGTGGTCTAAAGGCCCAATACAGTGCGTGCAGATAAGGGTGCTGGAACAGTTTGTATAGTGGGGGTGCTGAGAGTCATTGAACCAAACTGTAAACCCTGTATATGATGGAAACCACTTCAAGCCAGGGGGTGCAACAGCACCCCTCGTTCCAGCACCTATGGATTCAGGATCAAAGCCTTAGGGAGCACTAGCCCGAGCCTGGCAAGGGTTCTGCAGGAGTCTATGGGAATTCCATACAGAAGAGTTTAAACCAGTGGTCTCCAAACTGCGGGGCGCGGGCACAACAGGCCCATTCCAGCCCTGTGGAGGATGGGGAGAGAGCATGACTCAGCCCTGCTCTGCCCCCAGTTCTGTTCCAGCCCCAGCCCCAGTCCCAGCCACCTGGACACTAAGAGTCCAATTACCTGCCAGAACCTGCAGAAGCACTCAGGGAAGGCTCCGGTGAGAGAGGTATCGGCGGCTCCTCCCTTCTTCCCCAAGTGCGGCTCCCCCTCCTCCGCCCTGCTCCACTCACCCCACCACCCAAAGGCACCAACTTCCCCAGTTCCCAGGCGGTGCTTGACCCCTGCTCTGACCCAGGTCCCACCCCCACTCCACCCCTCTCCCCAAGGCCCCACCCAACCTCTTTTTGCCCCTTCCAGCTCCTCGCCCTTCCCCCCAGTGCCTCCTGCACACCGCTGAACAGCTGATCATGGTGGGCAGAAGGTGCTGGAAGTGGGGGGGAGCTGATCAGTGGGGGCCACGGGTGGGCTGGGGGGGAGGGGAAGGAGCCCTGGAACACCCATGGAGTTGGCGCCTATGCCCCCACCTCCACCCAGGCTCTCGGACCTGGTAAGGGGGGACAATTGAAAAAGTTTGGTGACCACTGGCTTAAAGGATTGGGTCTAGTGTGTGAACATGACAGGGCTCTTTAAGTTTGCTGTTACTCGGATCACTGAGCAGAAATAGAAGCAGTAGTTCATCAGTAATCTTTATTCAACAGTGCTGGAAGAGGCATAGATGGGAAGAAATAGAAATCAGAAAAATGGACAGAGAAAGAAAGATAAGAAAGTCACAGTTCTTGCAATGGGGAAAATACGCTCCAGGTTCAATCTCATATTATTACTAAGTATCAGAGTGGTAGCCATGTTAGTCTGTATCCACAAAAACAATGAGAAGTCTGGTGGTACCTTAAAGACTAACAGATTTATTTGGGCATAAGCTTTCGTGGGTAAAAAAACCCAAAGAAGTGGGGTTTTTTACCCACGAAAGCTTATGCCCAAATAAATATGTTAGTCTTTAAGGTGCCACCGGACTCCTCGTACTAGAAACTCTTAATGACTGTACAGACTTGCTGGTGAAATCCTGGCACTACTGAAGTCAATGGCAAAACTCCCGCAATGAACAGAGCTTTTACATTTGATATTTTGACCGTGTATAGATATATTATGAAATACATGTATATATTTAGAAAAAAGGAAATCAGGGAAGAAATGATATTTACTAACAGAGTACATAACATAACAGTTTACATCTGCTAGTATAGTTCCAGGGAATTAGACCAGCTGTTGTTGAAATAGTCTGTCATCTTTTATTTTGAAAGATATCCTTTCAGTGTATATAAATCTGGTGTGTCAATTAAAGTACGTTCAAGAGTAAATTTCTTCTTCAGCATTATAAACTTACTGTGACATACAGGCTGAGTCATGCTTGTCTGAATCACTTCCGATTTTTACATGACAGTAGTCAAACTTAATTCCCTGCAGGCATAAAGAAGACCAGTTCCTTAGTCATGCCAGTCTGAAGGGCACGAGATGACATTCAAAAGTTGACAGATAGAGTGGGATGTTCTTCCCCTTAGCTTGTCATATTCCTATGTTCTCCCCGGGGATAGAAGACTGTTTCTTCTCTAAGGAAAAATACTAATGGCTTCTTCTCATTTAGTGGTCCAACAGAGAATATTTACATTTATATCAAAGTTAGACATGACATGGCTTCATCTATCCATCAATTAACTTCTCCCCCAGATTAAATTTCCTGACATTAATAAGAATATTAGTGATAACACATCTCCTATTATATATGCAGCAACATTACCAAAATATGGTAACAGTACCACATTCACAGTAGTTCTTCACATGCTCATCAAGACTAACTTTTTCATATGTGGGAATTGAAAGATAAAGATAGTTTTATTACCAATTAATTTGGAAATTCTGTGATCAAACCCTTTGGCTATGTATCAGAGGTTACTGTGATACACCAGAGGTATCTTCAGGGGTCACAGTGGTAATCCTTCACATGGGTTGATTCTAGCATATTGTGTAGATTAGGGACAGGATTAACTGCAGAGGTTAATTGGAGGTGGATTTGAGCTGAGAAAAGTCAAGTTTTGTCTTCAGCTCAGGGGGTGAGCTCTCCAGAAAGGAACCAGGAGGTCTGTTTTTCACACTGTCTTTGGAGCCTGGATTAGGATGAAAGTACTGTTGCCCCTTGGCCAAAGCAGTTGGCCAGTATTTGGGGTCTTGCTGAGTTGTTTCTGTTAGTAGAAGAAATTCCTATGGTGAAATCCTGTTTGTTTACAGAGAATGTACACCAAGTCCTATCTCCCTAAACACAGTTGTAACAATCAACAGGAAGCGGTTTCCCTGCTCACAGTTTCCAAGCCTGCCTTTCCAGCCAGTTCTCTGCCCCAAAAAAACCCTCTCTCTTTTGGTTTCTTCCCAGGGCCACACTCACACTGCAACTGTCGCTGGCTTCTTGCTTTCTGGTTCCTTTCACATCCACTCACAACACAGCTGCAAACCAATCAATTCTCCAGGCCCTGTGTTTGGCTCAGCCCTCAGGGAAACACTCAGCCCACGTGCCCAGCCTGTGCCCAGGACTTGCATGCAGTCTAGTGGCTTCTATTGTTTCAGCTATCACTAAACAAAGAGGAATTTATTTGCTCCCTCATTTTGTTTTAATGGAAGGTGGCAAGTGTGCTTATCAGCTTCAACAAGGTCTGTGATTGTCCATTTGTAACAGCTCTAGTTGAGCATCCACTCTTCTTGGCAACTCACCAGGCTGCTGTGAGGGAATCCAGCCATTGAATCCCTGGGTGTCTTAAGCCTCCAGTGTCTGAATAGAGCCCAGGCACTGTCCCTGTCTTGGGGTCTCTAAGCACACTTTGGGGGAGCAGATCCTCTACCTGGCACCCACTCTTGAGAGTTGTGACCATGCGGCCCCCACCTGCCCTAGAATCAGTGCAGACCCCACAAACTCCTCCCATAGCTTAAACATACCATCTCCAAGACCTTCACCCAAAGATGTAAGCCTGCTGCTTTACCTCTTCATGGGAACACATGGTAGATGTAACTTGTGAAACGCACCATCACTTTGCATGGGATTCTAACACATTATTGTTCTTTCTTTACTAGTAAGAGAAATACACAGATGTACACAAAAATAATAAACCCTACACACATTTCCCTAGCTCAATGGCCTCATCACTGCAGAACATTCTTTGGGCTGATGTCAGGGTTGCCTAGGGCCATCCAGAGTCCTTCTGATGCAATGTAGGGCCTGGATTCTGAAACTTGGACCCTTCTCCCCCCAGCTCACCTATTCGGGTGTTGTCTCATCAAGTTCCCTTCCTTCTTCCTGCCCAAAACAGGAAGACTCCCTTTGTGACTCCCTGAGTCTTCCCTTAGTGAGTCCTTTTATCACCTTCTACTTTGTCTCCTGTGTCTCTTTGTCCAGCTTATAGCATTTCCACTCTCTTCATAGCCCTCTCCCTTCAGACAAAATCAGAGGCATCTTCTCCCAGCTCAAGCAAACCTATTGTCCCAAGATGCTTGTTGAGTCTCTTGTTGAGTACTAAGGACCCACCATTATCTCAGGTCTGGGAGGTACATGCTTAAAAGCTTATCAGCAAAGGTGCATATACAGAGACAGAGGGACATTCATGATACAGCAATTTTCATAGCAAAAACTCCAGAATAACTTTATGATACCAGCAAGAATTCATGACATACATAGGTTCCCCAAATCACCACAACATAGATCAAAGACAGGCTAGCTGAGAGCCACCTACATCCTCCACTATAACAGTACCATGGAGATGATTGGTTTGGCGTCTGTTTCTTCATTAAATAAACCTCTTGTTTATGTTACCTCGTGAGAACTTTGCTTTCAAGAAAGTGTATATGAAAGGACCCAGATTTGGTCTGCCTTTGAGACACACTGTGTTAAGAAAGCGCCGTGGGAGGACTATCTGGGGACTGATAGCCAGCTGTTACAGCAAACATCTATGAGAAGTTCCCTGCAACCAAAAGAGAAAAGTGGCTTTCTTATACAAGGGAATCAGTGAAACTGACTATACACAAATTCTGTCGGGTACACAAACTAAACATACTGAACAAATCAGAGAAAATATTTTTTTCTGCCTAATCTTTTTCATTGATAATAATGGACAATGCTGTAAAAGCTAAATAATATAAAAAAATAAATCAGGTAACTCGGTGACACCTACATCCCGCAATCTCATTAATGTTTTATGTGAGAGCTTAACCTTCTTGTTATATCAAATAAACCCTGTAATTACATTGCTTAAGTAGGAAATTAAGTAGCATCATATTAATTACCTACATGGCCCTTGTTTTCTTGTCTGTGTCAGTCCTACCAAGAGATGAGAAGGATAACTGTTTCCTGCTGACTTTCCTATGTATCTGTGTAAAACTATTGTGGTAATTAGAAACACTTGCGTAACATTGCCCAGATTTACAGGGATGAATGAAATAAAGTTTTCTTTCTTGTTCCTACAGTGTCCTTCAAGAGCTCTCACTTGTTCGTACATGTGGGTGCATGTACTTAGTACTATTCTCTATTTGTGACCAGCTGCAGTTTGAATTTGAACGCAGTTCTGTTTAATGTATTCAAAAGCTATGTGGGGAAGCCCTGAAATGCAATGATTTTTCCAATAAAATATGTCCCCTCGTCTCATGCAGGTAGCATCTATGTCTCTGTGATGTCCAATAGACAAACCTGCTAACTCTCATTGCCTTACTCTTTAATACTTTTTTAAAGAAATGCACAAACTGCAGGTTTCTGAAGCAAATCTCACACTAGACTTCCTACCTAGTTACTTGAACCATCATCATTAAACGTAACCCAGCCATTGATCAATACTGTATATGTGCTTTTCCTACTCGGTGATCGTGAATTGAACCGTATAAAATGTGCATTGTAATGGAAGATGTATCTGAGTGTATCCTACTGACTTAATGTCCCCTCCCGATTTCTTTTTCAATAACTATATTTGAAATAAAAATAATTCACTAAAGTTTCCCTCCACCTTTTAGCTCTATCTAATCTGATCTAAGGTATTTGCAACATGCACAGTACGGGCACATTTAGGCACCTGGGCCCAAATCCTCAAAGATATTTAGGCACCTAAATCAATTATTTCAGTGGGAAGTAGGCACCTAAATACCTTTGAGAATTTGGGCCCCAGTTATGGGGGAGATTTTCATATCAGATTGGAGGAACCTCTCAAAAGTGTGAAAGGTAAACTGTGCAGTTTTTTCAGATTAGTTCACTTCAGCAGTTTAAGAGACTCATGGTCCAGGAAGATCCACTTTTGCTCCATTTACTTTTGTCAGAATGCCTCTTTTCATATATATTTTTAAAAACAGTGGCTTTGGATCATCTCCCTGACTTTTCACAGAAAAGCCTGAGTTAGCGGCATTAAGCTCCACCCCCATACTGACACTTATGCAAATAGAATTCCCCTGTCTCTCTCACACTCTTTGCTTGTCTGTTCCTACATTGTTCTGGTTAAAGTTGTTACATCACTGTCTACTAGTAGCGAGTATGTGGAAGAGGAAAAAACTCACAGAGTAACAAAATCTCAGTTTACAGCTCAATAATTAATGTGTCCATGGGGTTTGGGGTATCATTATTTCACAAAACACAAACTGACACAAATTGTTGAGAGAAAGGGGGTGTGTCCAAAAGACAAAGAACAGAAAAAGCTAAGAAGGGCCACACTGGGTCAAACCAATGGTCCATCTAGCCCAGTATCCTGTCTTCTGACAGTGGCCAATGTCAGGTGCTTTAGAGGGAATGAATAGAACAGGCAATCATCGAGTGATCCATTCCCTGTCGTCCACTCCCAGATCCTGGCAACGGGACACCTAGAGCACAAGGTTGCATCCCTGACCATCTTGGCTAATAACCATTGATGGACCTATCTTCCATTAACTTATCTAGCTATTTTTGGAACCCCATTATAGTTTAGGCCTTCATAACATCCCCTGGCAATGAGTTCCACAGGTTGACTATACGTTATGTGAAGAAGTACTTGCTTTTGATGATTTTAAACCTGCTGCCTATTAATTTCATTAGGTGACCCCTGGTTCTTTTTTATGCGAAGGAGTAAATAACATTTCCTTATTCACTTTCTCTTCCCCATTCATGATTTTATAGATCTCTATCATATCCCCCCTTAGTTGTCTTTTTTCCAAGCTGAAAAGTCTCAGTCTTATTAATTTCTCCTCATATGGAAGCTATTCCATATCCTTAATCATTTTTGTTGCCTTTCTCTGTACCTTTTCCACTTTAAATATATCTTTTTTTGAAATGGGGCAATTAGAACTGCAAAGAGAAATAAAAGAGGAGACAAGTTTGTTTAAAAATGTATTAGGACTTCAGAATAGACATGCTCATAGATGAGAGCTGTTAGAAAATTTCAAAAAAGCATTGTGGCTTGATAACCTAGGACTAAAACCTGCTCGTCAGACACATTCAAGTGGCCCCATTGATTTCAACGGGCCTCTTTGTGTGAGTCAGATGAAGAGGATTTGTCCATAANTTAAGAGACTCATGGTCCAGGAAGATCCACTTTTGCTCCATTTACTTTTGTCAGAATGCCTCTTTTCATATATATTTTTAAAAACAGTGGCTTTGGATCATCTCCCTGACTTTTCACAGAAAAGCCTGAGTTAGCGGCATTAAGCTCCACCCCCATACTGACACTTATGCAAATAGAATTCCCCTGTCTCTCTCACACTCTTTGCTTGTCTGTTCCTACATTGTTCTGGTTAAAGTTGTTACATCACTGTCTACTAGTAGCGAGTATGTGGAAGAGGAAAAAACTCACAGAGTAACAAAATCTCAGTTTACAGCTCAATAATTAATGTGTCCATGGGGTTTGGGGTATCATTATTTCACAAAACACAAACTGACACAAATTGTTGAGAGAAAGGGGGTGTGTCCAAAAGACAAAGAACAGAAAAAGCTAAGAAGGGCCACACTGGGTCAAACCAATGGTCCATCTAGCCCAGTATCCTGTCTTCTGACAGTGGCCAATGTCAGGTGCTTTAGAGGGAATGAATAGAACAGGCAATCATCGAGTGATCCATTCCCTGTCGTCCACTCCCAGATCCTGGCAACGGGACACCTAGAGCACAAGGTTGCATCCCTGACCATCTTGGCTAATAACCATTGATGGACCTATCTTCCATTAACTTATCTAGCTATTTTTGGAACCCCATTATAGTTTAGGCCTTCATAACATCCCCTGGCAATGAGTTCCACAGGTTGACTATACGTTATGTGAAGAAGTACTTGCTTTTGATGATTTTAAACCTGCTGCCTATTAATTTCATTAGGTGACCCCTGGTTCTTTTTTATGCGAAGGAGTAAATAACATTTCCTTATTCACTTTCTCTTCCCCATTCATGATTTTATAGATCTCTATCATATCCCCCCTTAGTTGTCTTTTTTCCAAGCTGAAAAGTCTCAGTCTTATTAATTTCTCCTCATATGGAAGCTATTCCATATCCTTAATCATTTTTGTTGCCTTTCTCTGTACCTTTTCCACTTTAAATATATCTTTTTTTGAAATGGGGCAATTAGAACTGCAAAGAGAAATAAAAGAGGAGACAAGTTTGTTTAAAAATGTATTAGGACTTCAGAATAGACATGCTCATAGATGAGAGCTGTTAGAAAATTTCAAAAAAGCATTGTGGCTTGATAACCTAGGACTAAAACCTGCTCGTCAGACACATTCAAGTGGCCCCATTGATTTCAACGGGCCTCTTTGTGTGAGTCAGATGAAGAGGATTTGTCCATAACATATTTTGGCCAGATCCTCCCTGCTGGTATAATTCCATTGACTTTAATGCTTGACACCAGTTGAGGATCTGACCCGTTGGCTCCCCTCTCTCACAATTAGAATCACATTCTAGATCCAGAGTGCCAAACTCAATCCGTGGCAAAGGCTAAATGACATTTTTAATCAGGATGTGTGAGCTGAATCTACAAGTTAGGGCCATATTCCACCCTTGATCCATAGTAGATCTTTTGTTGATAACTATGGGATGTTTGCATTTGCCCTTTCAAGCTCCTCCACATGCAACTACTTGATTTGCCCATGCAATTGACGTAACTGAACAAAATAGTTGTATAATTGCACACCTAAATTAAATTGAAATTGGTGTGAATGTTGGATTAACTGGTGATTCCCTAGATTTTTAGAGCTTGTCTACATGGGAAAATTGACTGGAATGGCTGTTACACAATAAGCTATGCTGCAATAGGTATTCCAGAATAGCTCCCTACGTGGACATTCTATTCTGAAATAAAAGTCTCCATTTCAGAATAATTACTGTGTTTTGTGTGTAAAGTGACTCTTATTGTGGAAAAGTGTCTACACAGGGAGCTATTCTGAGATACCTAGCATGGTCAATTTGCTTATGTAGATGAGTCCTATTAGTGACTGTGTTGACTGTGTCCCTAGCCTCTGTTTGTCAGAGGGTGGAGATGGATGGCAGGAAAGAGATCACTTGATCATTGCCTGTTAGGTTCACTCCCTCTGGGGCAGCTGGCATTGGCCACTGTTGGTAGACAGGATACTGGGCTAGATGGACCTTTGGTCTGACCCGGTACGGCCGTTCTTATGTTCTTATGATTATCAATGCACTTGAACAAACTTACCTCTAAGTTATAGTATTTCTGTGGTGGGATAAAAGACTTCACCTTACGCACCTTCCATGAACACTAAATTGACTTTAAAGAAAAGCAGGCTCTCTTTATGTCTGTCTTTTAGCTTACAGTATGTACCAAAACTGTGTTGTAGGATTACTTTTGCCCAGCTACAATCCGCCCCTAGAAAGAGGCTATATTCATCCTAACTGCAGGATTTCCATTAACACAGCAGTTACACTGTCATTTGGGCAGAAAGCCAAAGTCAAAACACTGCTTCATTTGCTCTGCCACTGTCCTGAAGTCACATCCCCATCCTTTATAGGTCCCACACACACTCAGATGAAGCAGCCAGTTGTTGAATGGAGGCAGCCACTCTCCACAAAAACAAGAGATATGAACAATGAATGAAAGAGCAACATGAAAGCTGAGTTTGTGTTAATTTGGGAGTCAAGGGTTGGGATTAACTTCAAGCAGATAGCATTGCTAATATTGATTGCTGTCTGCAAGGCCTTAGAAAGACTGTCCTCCCCTTTTCCACTTGAAATGAATGTTTAAAAGAGGGAAACCTGGGTGAGAAGATGATATTTTAGATATGAATTTCTTGAGAATTTGTTTAGCGGGTGGAAAGTGAAGAGCCCTCAAACATTAGAGCATGGAGTAGGCCTCAGTTTTGGTAATATAGAGTTTACAGTGGAGTGTCTCTAAGGAGGCAGAGGGTTTGTCATTCTTGGACTTCATTAACCACAGTCTCTCTTTACCCCAGCTTCAACAACCCCCACCCACCTGGGCAGAACTTGCCATGTTTGGGTGTTAGCTGAGATGCATGCTTGCCAAGAGTCAAAGAGAAAGTGCTTGGTATGTTACAAGAGGTAATGATTCAATGCTGTGCACAGGGCTGGCTTTAGGCCGATTCGCCCAATTCCCCAGAATCGGGCCCCGTGCCTAAGAGGGCCCCGAGCTCCGGCCGGAGTGCTGCAAGCCCCACAGCCTCGCTCCCCCAGCTGGAGCTCCGGCTCCGGCGCAGCAAGCCCCGTGGCCCCCCCGCTCCCCCGGCCGGAGCAGCGGCAAGCCCTGCGGCCCCCCCTGCTCCCCCAGCCGGAGCGCCGCCGAAGACTCGAGCGCCGCCCGCCCGGTGAGTACAAGCCCTGCCCCCATGAATCGGGCCCCGCACTTCGTAAAGCCGGCCCTGGCTGTGCATGTACTAACAATCACGCTTCTGTGTATTGTTTCTTGTGCTTCTGCAGATGTGGCCTTGAGGGGAACCCCCTACACACCAGCAGAGTGTCTCCGCCAGATAAGGAAGCGACCAAGGCGGAGCAAGGAGGACATGTTCCAGGAGGTGCTGCAATCCTCTGAGGCAGAAAAAAGAGAATGCATAGAGTGGAGAGAAATGGAAAGGCAGGACAGAAAGGAGATTGAGGAGAACATTCAAAAGGCCCATGAGCAGATGATAAAAGTCATGGAGGAGCAAACAGAGAAGCTGAAGTCCCTAATCACACTACAGTCAAAACACACATGTGCTTGCCCTCCATTGCAGCTGATACAGAACTGTTTTCCAAGCCCTCCCCAAAATCCTCCCACACATTCCATGCAACTTCTCAGAACATCTTGGTACCCCATTCACTCCACCTCTTCGGACAGCTTCCAAAATGATAGCTGGACTTACGCACAGCTATGAGAGCCTCCAGTGTCCTGCACCGCTACCTCCCTTCCCACCAAGCCTTTTGTGTGTGTTAACTGGTGTTTAATAAAAACAAACTCTCTGAAAGAAAACCAATCTTTATTTGTGTCCTACAGATAGTGATTGCAGCTTGTAGCAAAACATGGACATGCAGTTTAATCATTTGCTTACTGAAAATCCCACTCAGGAATCATCAGAAGTGTTAAGCAAACAAACAAAACTCAAATTAACGAAGAATGGTAGACTGCTGTATAGAAATACACATTACTGGTTCTCATTATCAAAATGTTGCCTCAAAGCCTCTCTGATTCGAATTGCCCCCAGTTTTACCCCTCTAATAATCTTTGTATCAGGCTGCTCAAAATCAGCGGCCAGGTGATCTGCCTCTGCGCTGCACCCATGGGCAAACTTTTCATCCTTAGTCTCACTAAGATTATGGAGCGTGCAGCAGGCAGCTATGATCATTGGAATGTTTTCTTCAGTTAGATCTAACCTGCCATAAAGACATCTCCAGCGCCCTTTTAATCTGCCAAATACACATTCCATGGTCATTCTGCACCTACTCAGCCTATTGTTGAAGCACTCCTTGCTACTGTCCAGGTTTCACATGTAAGGCACCATGAGCCATGGGAGTAAGGGGTACACTAGGTCTCCCTGGCTCACTATGGGCATTTCAACACCCCCCACTGGAATCTTCTGGTCTGGAAAGAAAGTTTCTGTTTACAGCTTTCTGTACAGGCCACAGTGTTCTTGAAGATACATGCATCATGCACCTTCCTGGACCACCCACGGTGATCAACAAGCACCTGCAATTTCATGGAGAAGTACCCCTTTCTATTGATGTATTCCGTTGCAAGATGGTCCGAGGCCAAAATTGGAATATGCGTTCCACCTATTGCTCCTCCACAGTCAGGAAATCCGATTTCCGCAAAGCCATCCACTATTTCACGCACATTTCCAAGAGTCATGGGCCTTCGTAGCAGGATGCGATTAATGGCCCACACACTTGCATTAACATTGCCCTAATGGTTGGCTTTCCAATTCCAAACTGATTCACAACCAACTGCTCCAGAAAGCAGTCTGGAGTCACCAGCTTCCACACTGCGATGGCCATGTACTTGTCCACCAGAGGGCAACTCTCATTTTGGTGTCCTTACACCGCAGGGCTGTGGTGAACTCTGCAAACAGTTCCAGGAAGGAGGCTTTCTGCATCTGAAAGTTCTGTAGCCACTGCTCATCATCCCATACCTGCCTAATGATGTGATCCCACAACTCAGTGCTTGCTTCCCAAGCCCACCGTGTGTAGCTGCTCCATGAATGCCCAAAGTAATCTGGTGTTGTTTCTCTCCGTGGCACAGAGTAGGTCAGGCACTTCTGATTCCTGCTCAGATTGGGAGTTCATGATATACTGCATGACCATCCATGAAGTGTTAATGGCAGTTACCACAACAGAGATGGCGGGCACACAGTAAACAAGAGCCATTGAAAAATGCTGTGAAATGCAGTCGGAAGCCCATAGAATGCTGGGACGGAAAGAACTGACTCATGGGACATTGAGCCAGCACCTATGATGCACTGCAATCCACTCCGCCTTCCCACAAGTCCTAGTGGCAGAAGGTGGCGAGTAGCACAGTGGGATAACTACCCACAGTGTACTGCTCTTACTGTCGATGCTAGAGCATCAAGTGTGCAGGTGCTCTGCCGACCGAGGGAGCGTAGTGTGAACATGCAATAGCGATGTTATTATAGCACTTTCTGATCATCGACATAACTTTTGTCGACAAAACTCTGTAGTGTAGACAAGGCCTGAGTTTGCAAAGGTCGTTCCTTGGGAAGGAAGAGGGGAGATCTACTTCTGTATCTTTTATAGGTAGGATTCTTATGGTGAATTTAGTAATGAAAGAATGCTACATCCATAGGGTCACCTTATAAAGCAGATGGAGCATGTATAGCATGTGGGAAGTAAGTTGCTGAGTATGGCCTTAGTTTCTACTCTGTCAACATATTGTTAAGGAAGGAAACATCCTTATATATGGGTGTTTGAAACCCTGGTATGAGAGACATTTATCCATTGTTAATGGTTATAGTGACCTCTTGTGGCAGATTCTAAATGTTTTAGAATGATCTGAATTATTTTGCGCCTGTTTGTACCTCTGTATCTTTCTTAAGCGTTTCTAAAATGCCCATCACTGTTCATAAGAGAATCAGCAAACTCAGAAATTAAGCTGGTCTACCTGCTTGCCACTTAAAGTGTATGCTTAGGTCCCTCATTTAGATATTCAGAGACGTTAAAACCTGAGAATTTTAAAATGTAGTTATACTGCAGAGAGGGCAATGCTATAGCGGAAAGAAAGATGTAATAGTGGAAGGCACTTCGGGCTAGATTCACAAGGGGGACTTCGGCTTGCAGTGCCTAACATTTTAATGCCCTGCCACCTGGTGGAATTCACAACCCCAGGTTAGGTGCCCAGGCTCCTGCTACAATACAGGGGCAGGCACCCGAAAAAATGAGAGCTCTCGCCTAGAATGTGGGACACAAAGGTTCAAAACCCCACACTGCCTGATTTGGAGCAGGGACTTCAACCCAGCTCTCCTGAATGTCCTAAACACCAGGCTATAGAGACAGTCATTTGCATGTACTCTCTGGCCTGACATTTAATTATTTATACAAAGTGGCACCGCTTCCACAGAAGAGATCCCCCACCCCAGAGGCAAGTAGCTGGGGCACTCCCCTGGGAGGTGGGAGAGCAGAGTTCAAGTATCTGATCCAAATCACACCAAGTGGAGATTTGCACGTGCCTCCCACTTCCCAAGTGAGTGCTGTCACCATGGGGGTGATGGGTTTAAGGTGGGGGCAGCAGCATGACAATACGCTCAGAGACCAGCAGGGGAACGCCTAGCTTGTGAATCCCGCCCAGCCTTAGGAGCGAGCTAGGCACCAAGTAGCTCAGTGGTGCCAAGACTTAGTCAGCTTTGCACATGTCCTGCGGCAGCTGAGCAGTTTGTTTTGCCTACATGCTGGATTTAAGCACCTAAAAGGGCAGGTAGGTGCCTATGTCCTCCTTGTGAATCCAGCCCTTAGAGACCCTCATGGCACCCAGAAGTAATGCTGACTCTGCTGCACAGTTATTTCTGTCCAAGAGCTTGATCTGGTGCAAGTACAGGTATATGTGTGCTCTTTGGTCCTGCCTACATACACAGCTTGGATGGGTCATTCATTCCAGTGTTCAGCGCTTCAGGTTGTAGAAAAGTTACTCCAGAGTAAGAAGCAGGAATGAAGACAAAATGGAGAAGAGGCAGCTGCCTTTTTATATCCTTTGCCACGTGACCTGTACTTCCTCTGTCCCAAACACAAGCTCACAGCACATGGCATGTAAAAGCCTTGAAGTCCCCTATCCATGGGCATGTCCCTACATGTCTTGCTGACTCAAAGTGTAGTCCCTGGCTTTTTCAATGGGTTCATTGGACAGCTGATGACCCTTGATGGGCCATTGAACAGGGTAGGCAGTGCTGATGCACAAACACAGCACAAGTTTGGAAATACATATATACCATACATATCTATAACCCACAATACAAAGGTGATACAAACATATAAACAAGATGATCATACTTGGCAAATCATAACATTTTCACAGATACTTTACACGGCATATCTGCTCAGATTTCTTGCAATGTTACAATATTGGTGTTATCAAGATCATAAAGTGTCTCCCATATTCCATACAGCGTCACAGTCGGTAATAAGCATAGCTGGGCTAAGAAATTCCTGGGCCTTCGACTTCAGCATTTCTTCAGACCAGGAAGCGCTTATTACTTCAGATAACCTCAAATTATCATCATCGCTAGGCTTGGCAGGATTCGGTTTAAATTGCTAGGCGTGGGTAAACGTCAATTTTGCCTGACACAGAAATCAATGGGAAAAAATCCATCTATAAGAGTCGGCAAGTGCAGCCTACCTCAAACTTAGTACCCACAGGGAGCCGGTGCAATGGGGCACATGGCCATGCAGAGAGCCCTCTGCAGCCCCACTCACTCCCTCCCAGGTGGGGAATACAGGAGATGTCCCCGGGCAGGAGCCGCTCAGCAATGGGGTGGACTTCCCTGCAGATGGGAATTTGTCCTCCTCCTCCTCCTCATGGCCCTGGCCAGGAGTCTCTCATCCTGCCAGGACTGCAAACTCCCTCGCTCCTCATGCCTGCAGTGGCACTGTCTCCGAAGCCATGCAGAGAGCCCTCACAAGCTCTGCTGCTCAGCAGCCGAAAACATAGGGGCCATCCCCAGGCAGGAGTCATTCAGTAGTAGGGGTGGCCTTCCTCTAGACTGCAGGGTCGTGAGTTTGCTCGTCGCTCTGGCTGCTCCACTGGGCCAGGATCACAGCCTCCCCCTCACCTTGCACCCAGGTGTCTTGGGCCCCTTGGCCATGCTGGGCCCTAACCCCAACCCCAATTAATTTCCTGCAACTGT
Source organism: Platysternon megacephalum (assembly GCA_003942145.1). NCBI lineage: Eukaryota > Metazoa > Chordata > Testudines > Platysternidae > Platysternon > Platysternon megacephalum. Next base: position 132,473 of record QXTE01000137.1, read on the forward strand.
GATAAAGTCAAAAATCAAAGAAAATACTTAAAAATAAAAATCTTACAAATCCTCAAACTTAGACAAAAATGGAATTTTGCAAAGCCCAAGTATAATACTATTTTTGACATATCCCTGTTTGTGATTATCATTGTTCCTTTGGACAGCAAAGATGCACATATTAAGGTATATTAGGGTGCAAACTCTAAGCAGAACCATGAGAAAACTGGAAGAAATGGCAACGCTCAGCAGATTTGTTACAGAAAATAAGCTGTGGTCACTGACTTCTGACATCAATATTTATTTCATGAGTAAATGTCAGAGGGCCAGAAAGTTTTGCCATGGTCCTCTCTGACCTGAAGCATAAACACTAATTTTCTCAAATAAAAGAGTGAAAGCCTAGGAATTCGGGCAACAAATTCTCATCTTAAAGCCTCTTTAGGGACCTATTCTCAGTCCAACAGAGCTCTAAAATAAGCATCACCCATGTAATACATGTTAAATTCCTTGTTAGCCCGGGATGGTCTTTCCAAGTGCTTTCGCATGAACAGCTATGGACATAGCAGTGTGTATTTTGTTTCTTTTGACTACTCCACAATCAAGCTGCCACTTGTGAACAGGTCATTTCAGAACAGAACTATTGTATATTTTCTTTTACTACTAAGAATTTAAGTTAATTATTTTCTGTATCAGGAGTGAACATATCACAGTCCATGATTGTTCTCCATCTATATCCGCTAAAAAATACCCACCTGTTTCTTATTAGTACAGGCAACCAAATTATTAACTTCAAATCAATTTGAGGAAAGCTAGCTTTTTTTCTGTATGTGACCTGTTCTGATTTCTGCAAATATATTAGTCATAATTATATTTACTGCATAGTAATTAAACGCTCAGGTTGTTTGCAAACTCTACTTTAAATAGTTGGTGTTTGTGGTATGCAGTTGGTCACCAAAGTCATGGGATAATGGTAGTGGTCCCTGATTTAAACTAAAAAACAAAAACAAAAAAAACCAACCCAAAACCAAAATCAGAATACCACCTAGCACACCTTTTTCATAAACAAATATGAGTAGTCATAAGAAAAACAGATAGTTGTGTGAACAGCAAACTGCTTATGACTAAGGCTACGGTTTACTCGTGGTATTTTTAATTAAAGTAATGGACAGGTCACGGGCAATAAACAAAAATTCATGGCCTGTGACCTGTCCATGACTTACTATAAATACCCCTGACTAAATCTTAGCTGGGGGACCCCCGGGGGAAGCCACTGCTCTGGGGAGTGCTGTTGGGGGGCCCCAGGGGGCCGCTGCTTAGGGAGGCACTGCTTTGGGGTGGGGTCAGGCCTAGCGGCACCAGCTTCCGGGAGCTGCCAAGCAGCGACTGCTCCTGCTGCCCCCAGGATCGCTGCTCGGGTGGTCCCTGGGATCAGTCGCATCAGCCGCTGCTTGGGCGGTCCCCGGGGCCAGCTGCCTGGGGCCGCCTGAGCAGCAGCCAGTGCGACTGGCCCCGGGACAGCTCCAGCAGCAGCCAGTGCGACTGCCTGTGGGGCCACCTGAGTGGCTGGCTACAGAGTGGCTCTAGCAGCGGCCGGTTTGGCTGGCCCCGGAGCCAGCTGCTTGGGCGTCCCTGGGGTCAGCCACACTGGCTGCTGCAGAAATCACGGAGCTCGTGAAAAGTCACGAAATCCGTGACTTCCCCAACCTCCATGACAGACACCGAACCGTACTTATGGCTATTCCTGAATGGCAAATAAAAAGGAGCGTCCCCTGGGCTGAACTGAACAGTCATTTGGAATTTGAACCTGCGTTCATGAGCACTCTTTTGGCAGTATTCCACCAACTCTAGTTATTAGCTGTAGGTGAACAATGCGAGATCTGTACCACAATTCAACAACTGATAGGGCTTGGACTAGGGCATATTAGACACAAGGAGCAGGAACTTGGGGCACTGTACTCTTCTTTTTGATATTCAGTTATGTGCTTTTTCCATTAAGACTAATAACTTTACAAAATAAAGCAGAGTGATTTATTAAAAAAAAAACAAAGAGAAACAACTAATGCACTATATTAACCCACTGCTGTTGACTATTCACTGTGGCTTACTCCAATACTTCATGGAATTGAATTGACCGGTAATGGATTTTTCACTGCTGAGTTACTTTACAGTGAGAACAGCACGTGTATATAAATGCATATTCAGTAACAGCAAATAAACTGTTTCTGATCAAGAGAAACAGCGTAATTAACCAACAGCTTGCTTGTACTTGTTTTTGTGCACATTGTACTCCCGATTGTGGAACTGGAGCATTATACTACATGTAAGAGAGCATATTACATTACTGTTTCACGTGGCTAAACACTATTCATTTTGCTTGGTTTTCCATCACAGTGATTACCTTTTTACATTCAACACTTAATATAATTTCAAAATCTACAGGGGTTTCAAATCTCCCAAGTTTCAAAGTACAGCATTATGGCATCAAGTGTCCTGGTAATGCCTCTTTTGCAGCTGGGGGTTTCAAGCATTGTCAGAGGTAGCGTCTCCAGCTTTGCAGCCACCGATTGTGTCTTCTTGGCGCTAATGAAATACAAAATTATTAATAATAGTAAGGCCATTACTAATTCCCTGAGCCATCCAAGTCCCTGGCCTTCAGATATTTAAATACTTTTTTTTAAAGAAAAGGTGATTGTGAAATTGGCAAAGCAAGTGCCAGCTCTTGTCAAGGCTTTAGATCTCAACCCCAGGACTGACAAGGGAAACCAGTCCAGCTCACCTGTGTGGTAGTAGGGTTAAGATGGGTATTGAGCTTATCACAAAGTGTTTAGTCTTTATGAAATGCTTGCAAGACACTACATGTATTAATCCTACTTATAGGATATGTATTCCATGCTATAAGGTAATGCTTACGTTTCTACTTTAAAATGGTAAAAAAAATGTTCACTCTGTAACTGTCAACCTGTCAAAAGGGCTTGAATTCTGGAAGGAGGAAATAAAGATCGTGAACAAGAAAATTTCTCATCTCTTTTGCTATTTGGATTCTCAGAGGGCAGGAGCAATGAAACAGAAGAAGAGATCCCCAGAGTCATAGAATGGAATCATAGGACTGGAAGGGATCTTGAGAGGTCATCTAGTCCAATCCCCTGCATTCATGGCAGGACTATGTATTTTCGAGACCATCCCTGACAGGTGTTTGTCTAACCTGCTCTTAAAAATCTCCAATGATGGAGATTCCACAACCTCCCTAGGCAATTTATTCCAGTGCTTAACCACCCTAACAGTTCGGAAGTTTTTTCTAATGTCCAACCTAAACCACCCTTGCTGCAATTTAAGTCCATTGCTTCTTGTCCTATCCTCAGAGGTTAAGGAGAACAATTTTTCTCCCTCCTCCCTGTAACAACCTTTTACGTACTTGGAAACTGTTATCATGTCCCCCCTCAGTCTTCTCTTTTCCAGACTAAACAAACCCAATTTTTTCAATCTTCCCTCATAGGTCATGTTTTCTAGACCTTAAATCATTTCTGTTGCTCTTTTCTGGACTTTCTCCAATTTGTCCACATCTTTCCTGAAATGTGGCACATAGAACTGCAAACAATACTCCAGTTGAGGCCTAATCAGCACGGAGTAGAGTGGAAGAATTACTTCTCGTATCTTGCTTACAACACTCCTGCTAATACCCAGAATAATGTTTGCTTTTTTTTGCAACAGTGTTACACTGTTCACTCTTATTTAGCTTGTGATCCACTATGGCCCCAGATCCCTTTCTGCCATACTCCTTCTGAGGCAGTCATTTCGCATTTTGTATGTGTGCAACTGATTGTTCCTTCCAAAGTGGAGTACTTCACATTTGTCCTTATTGAATTTCATCTCATTTACTTCAGACCATTTCTCCAGTACAGGTCTGTCGCATCTTAGGCGCATTTAACATGTGCGATTTCAGCTTTATGCGGTCTGCAAAAACAAGAAAAAAACAAAACAAAAAAGAGAAAAATAACAATTTAAATACTGTTTCTGTAGTGCGGGCGATTCCGCCCGCCATTACACTCAATGTAATTTTGACTATGCTCGGTTTTCGCTTTATGCACTGACCGTGGAATGTAACCCCAGCGTAAGATGAGACAGACCTGTATGTCCAAATCATTTTGAATTTTAATCCTATCCTCCAAAGTTACTCGCAACCTCTTGGTATCGTCCACAAACTTTATAAGTGTACTCTCTATGCCATTATCTAAATCACTGATGAAGATATTGAACAGAACCGGACCAAGGACTGATTCCTTCAGGACCCCACTCAATATGCCCTTCCAGCTTGACTGTGAACCACTGGTAACTACTCTCTGGGAATGATTTTCAAACCATTTATGCACCCACCTTATAGTAGCTCCATCTAGGTTGCATTTCCCTAGTTTGTTTATGAGACGGTCATGCGAGGCAGTATCAAAAGCCTTACTGAAGTCAAGATATACCACACCTATCACTTCCCCCCATCCACAAGGCTTATTATCCTGTCAAAGAAAGCTATTAGGTTGGTTTGACATGATTTGTTCTTGACAAATCCATACTGACTGTTACTTATCATCTTATTATCTTCTAGGTGTTTGCAAATTGATTGCTTAATTATTTGCTCCATTATCTTTCCAGGTACAGAAGTTAAGCTGACGGGTCTATAATTCCCCAGGTTGTCCTTACTTCCTTTTTATAGATTGGCACTATATTTGTCCTTTTCCAGTCCTCTGGAATCTCTCCCATCTTCCATGACTTTTCTAAGATAATCGTTAATGGCTCAGATATCTCCTCAGTCAGCTCCTTGAGTATTCTAGGGTGTATTTCATCAGGCCCTGGTAACTTGAAGACATCTAATTTGTCTAAGTAATTTTTAACTTATTCTTTCCCTATTTTAGCCTCTGATCCTACCTCATTTTCACTGGCATTCATCATCTTAGACACCGAATTGCTACTAAACTTTTTGGTAAAAGCCAAAACAAAAAAGTCATTTAGCACTTCTGCCATTTCCACATTTTCTGTTATTGTTTTTCCCCCCTCATTGAATAATGGGCCTACCCTGACCTTGGTCTTCCTTTTGCTTCTAATGTATTTGTAGAATGTTTCCTTAATACCCTTTATGTTTCTAGTTAATTTAATCTCATTTTGTGCCTTGGCCTTTCTAATTTTGTCCGTACATACTTGTGGCATTTGTTTATATTCATCCTTTGTAATTTGACCTAGTTTCCACTTTTTATAGGACTCTTTTTTGAGTTTCAGATCATTGAAGATCTCCTGGTTAAGCCAGTGTGGTTTCTTGCAATACTTCCTGTCTTTTCTGTGCAGTGGGATAGTGTGACGTTATCGGATTAAAATATGACCACGTAGATCATTGTTGCAACCACTGTTATATATTTGAAACAAATCTTGTATAAAATGTGACGTAAGATATCTATGATTCGCTCATTGGTGGCAGGTATTGTAGGCAAGGGGAGGCTGTGCCTCCCTAAACAGCCTACTGTGACCCCCACCTCCAGGCCAGCATACCTCCTGCAGGGACTTGGGGCTGCCGAGGTGGCTGGTGCTGGGCTGCGCTGCCTGCCCGGCCCTCCGGGGCTGGCTGCCTGAGCACTGGGAGTGGGGGCATGGTGACTGCGCTGCCTGCCTGAGTACTGGGGCCTTGCCCCCCTCTATCTCCAGCCATCCACCGGGGGGGGGGGGCCCTGCAGTGGGGGGGGAGCTTTGGGCTCCGGCAGGGGAGGGGGACTGAGGAGGGGCAGAAGGGGAAGGGGGGGGGCCTCGAGCACCGGGGGGGGGGGGGGGGGCCCGGGGGCACGGGGGGGGGGGGGGGGGGTTAGCCTCCCTAGGTGTCTGAGTCATCGGCCGCCCATGGATTCGCTGATTGTGATTATGTTATCTGTGTGCATGTATCACTTTTGTATTTGAAGTTATGAATATTGGCTCTATACCTGGATTTTAAATGTTTGCTCCTGGGGTAAGTAGTTAGCCAGCACATCTTGGAGGGACTATTCAAATTGAGTGGCCCATCCAAAGGACACTTAACTCACAATGGACCATGGGAGATGCCCATCTACACTGAATGAACTGTCCTGTAAACGTGCTGTCTGGAATATAGGTAATGGCTTCCTGCAATGACTGAGTGAAATTGGGCATGGACATGTGACTTGCTCATGTGACTCCAAACACTAGCGTGCTGAGGCTTTTGTTTCAAACAATGGGTTTCCCTCCACATGGCAGAAGATATAAATGGCCCTAGAAACCCCTCCATTTTGCCTCTATCCTGCTCCAGCCTCTTTCCTGCCCAAGCCTCTAGACTATGAACTTCTACTAATGGGAGCATTCTAACTAATGGACTGAGGACCTTCCAATTATTTGGAAGCAACCAGAGACTTGACTTAAGCCAGCCATTTATTCCATCACTGCTACAAGCCTGAACCAAGAACTTTGCAATTACTGTGGGTATTTGATTCCTTTAACCAATTTTAACTCTCATCTTTCTTTCTTTCTTTCTTTCTTTCTATAAATAAACCTTTACATTTTAGATACTGAAGGATTGGCATCAGCATGATTTTTTGGGTAAGATCTATGTTATATATTGGCCTGGGTGTGTGGCTAGTCCTTTGAGATCAGACAAGAACCACTCACCTTTAAATCCAGTGTCTCTGTGGTAATACAAGGACTGGAATGCCAGAGGAAACTGCTTTTATGACGTCTAGTTAGCCAGTGTGATGAAACAGGAGGTTACTTTTGTTGCTGGTTTGGTATATCCTATGGGGGACTAGCCACCAGTCTGAGGATGTATCTACCCTATTTCTCAGCAGTTCGTCCTGAATTTGGCATCCTCAGTTGTGCATACAAGGAGTCACTCCAGGAACAGGAAGAGATTGTGTTTGGGAAAAGACTGCTCCCTCGGCCCATGGGCAGGGGTTAAGAAATGTGTCTCAGCATGGGATTTCTATGTTTTGTTACCTTTTCTTCTGCAACTGAGAAAAGTGGGCGCCCCTGAGATTTCTGAGTCACTTCACCAACCTCGTCACGTTTGAGGTGCTGACATTCCAATGGAACATGGACATTTAGTGAAAGGATAAAGGAAACAGTATTTTAATGCAGGCAAGTGGAGATTAAGGCAGAATTATTCGACTTTTGGCCCAGTAGTCTAAGGAGGGATCTAAAATAATAGCAGCACTGAGTCATTGATAAGCCAAGGGCCCTGGGACACCGTACTCAAGATAATATCGTTGAACTGAAGGCATGCCTAGCAGCTACAGACCAGTGCTCATGTCCTTAAAAAAAGAAGTGCCAGAATGCATAATTTCACCACAGAGGCACCAGCCATGCATACTGCCAGGTAGAGAATGAAACCAGTAACCAATCATCTCTTTGTTTACTTTACAATTATCACAAGTACTGGAACGCCATTCTGGCTCCCCACAAACATGCCAGAAGAGTGTTCCAGAGTGCTCACACACGACTCAAGCAGCCACAGAGCCTATGGAAATCACGTCGCTGGTAGCTAATTGCTTTAACATCAGAATCCTCTCCTAGCTAAGAAAGAAATGAACAGAGGCAGCTGGAGCTCAGTGAGATGAGGGTCTGTAAATCCCTTGTGTGATTCACACAAGCTTACTTTAAAAAAAAAAGGAAGTGCACTGTGCAGTTTTCTCTAGACCTGTTAAGCCTTTGGAAAGTCTCCCATCATAGTTAACGCTGCTGAAGCACCAGCAGTGCTGACACTGAGCGTGCTAGCAGAGACCAGCATCCAGAGAGTCATTTTACACACTGTATAGATTAGAGCAGCTCTGAGCAGGGTTAGATGACATGGTGCTAAGACCACTGGTAGACAATCTAGACCTGGTCTGTCTTCACTGCTAAAAAAAAGGTGCGTTTAACATGCATTAGCGAACCTGCTATAAAAGCCTAATGGAGACAAGATGCTGTAGTTTTACCGCAAGGAAAACTAGGTGGGGTCAGCCATGCTGACCTCACATAGGTACCTCAAGGTAAAAATTATAGTGCCCCATCTGTACTACAAATTTCGCAGTCAGATAACTACCATGCATTTATTATCTCGCTATAACCCCCTCCCCCCAAACCGTTGCCAGGAAAGCCATAGTGCAGTACAACTCACTCTTCCTAGCACTGCTCAGCTAACCAGTAGTTGCAATGGTTAGAGTCCTTTAGACATTGAGAGGAATACATTGTTTCAGGTGCTGATGTCTCAAACCGGTTACATTTTGTCTGCAGGTAAGGTACCCTATCCACCCAAAAAATAAAGCACAGGAATCAGTTTAACAGGGGCTGAGTGCGACTAGCTAGAAGTACTCTCAGACCAGACTCTTCTATTTGCTGCAAAGGCAAAAAAGTGTTTGGCTAGGGGTTGACGCACACCGCAGTGTTCAGTCAAATTCTAAAGAATTCACTTTAGCCACAGAACTAAAATCCCTCAGGGTCAGAGAAGAATGTGTACCAAAAACAAAAGCCCCTCTAAATGTGATGTAGGTGTTATTTATAGACAGTAAGGAAAATCCTCTCACTAAATCAGTGTAGGATAGAAAGTGGTAGCCTTTTAGCCTAAAGACTTTTGCTCATAAAAGTTATTTGGATATTTTAAACACGGTTTAAAATGCTTCGTTTGTATTAAATATTCTTTGCTTACTAATGTGGTGTTCATTTTGGTAATGATTGGGAGCTATTAAAATCTACGGTCAGAGTTACGCCTGGGTTTGGCTTGGTGTAGTGCTTTCTCAAACGATTGAAACCTGGCCAGCGCTTCAGTTAAAAGCTGAGGTGAAGGAAGGGGAGTGTAGTAGCAGTTGTACAGATTGTCCTGATCTTCTGGTTAGACAGGCACACTGAGATGTTAAATAACATTCTGCAAGAGGTGATAGGTGACCCACGGTAACCCAAACAAAGGCTTAGTAGAATGAATAAATGTTAGTACTCCAATTTATATACAAATGAATGACTGAGGTACAGAATCTTGACCTTACTTACAAGTTAGCAAAAACCTGATTTTTGGCTCTGGAGTGAATTAATAAGGTGGTTTTAGGTGGAGTCAGCAGAAACGAGGGCAGAGTTTAATATCTAGGGGTTCCTCTTAACAATACAAAACAGAACCAGTTCAAGACCTCAACCAGTAATCTGGGAAAATTAACCACCACCCCAGACACCTCTAAGAGGCAATACTTCCCCTTTTCCAAGCACTGAGTCTGTGTATAGCAAAGGAAAGATTTAACAAAAAGGGTGAAGGACCCCAGAATTAATTGGGGAAAACACCACAGCCACAATTCAATAGCATATGACCATGAGCAAAACACCCACCCCAGAGTATGCTGGGCAGTGACCTTTGCCTCAGTTTCTCACCTTGCGGTGTGAAAGGCCAAACAAATAAATGTTCCTCTAGTACACCACTCCCCTCTTCCTCCACTGCACCCCACTCCCAGTTGCTGTTCTTAGTCAATGAAGACCCAGAGTTCAGAGGTGTGTTCATGTGAATTCACCTCCTACCCTGGAGTGGAGGGGAAAGAGGGGAGTGTGGAGCAACACCTCAGCTGCTGTGCCGTCACAACTGGCTCACACTTGCTGCTGTTCACTCTTCCACCATCGCTGCCATTGGCTGCTGCTGCCAGCCCCTGCTACCGCTGTCTCTCTGCTGTGACGTCACACTGTGAGGTTCCACCACTTAACCCAGCTCTCAGTGATTTCAGCAGGTAGTGGGGAACCTCGCTGTTAATAGAGGTTGTGCAGCCTCTTTCTCTGCAACACTGTCCCACACCAGGTCTAAGGCTCAGCATTTGGTTATCAGCAATTTTAGCTCTAAGTGATCACTGAACAAAACAAGAACTTTCAATTGAGTCTAATCAGCTCTGTCTTTAAACAGTGGAGAGGAAGGGTCAAATGGTGTCTAGGATTTCTTAGGCAGAGTCTGCACCATCAGGGAGGAACACCTCTCCCCAGTCTCTCTCCCTCCTTCACTGGGATTTGGTATCCCCACCCCTGCTTAGTGAGTTCAGTTTAGGGTGACCCCTTCAATCAGGGCAAGCGCAAGGGCAGCAGAACTGTGCTTACTCATACAATAAGGATAACATTTCATTAGCTCTAATAAAACTGAATCCAGGGGTAATGTTAAAAGATTATATAATATACAGGTTAAGAAGAGAGTGTCTGTACATCTGGGTATAGTACTTAGATTTAAAACAAACTGTGTATTTGTGGATAAAGTCATAAGATAGATATACTGCATAATCAGCAATAACCCAAATGTAGATAAATTTAATGATATAGTTTAGATATTAGAATCCGAATACTTGGGTACATCACTCATGAAAAGTTATACAGAGAGTTGGTTGTAGAAAGCAAATATAGGAATGAGTGTAGATTGTCCCTCAGTATTTGAGAAATTAGGGTAGGTTGTCCATTAGAGAATACAATCCATCAGGGAAGTATTTCAGTTACATTCCCAACTGCGCTTCTCATCGGCACTCCAGCTCATCTCTCCTGGTATTGCCGCTGTCCTCTAGATAGTGATTTGTAACCCAATACCAGCCAAACGTTATCATTTCGGCAAAACAACTCCATCATGCTATCCACCTAGGCAGAGTAGCATGTCTGTGCAAACACTGTCTACTCCTGAGGTCTTTTCCCCCAGCTCATGACTAGATATCAGGGGAGAGCTCATTCAGACACTGCTTACATATATAAGATTGTTAAGTTTGGATAAAATTAGATGCATGTCATTGAGAGCAATACAGAAGCTTCACTGATTCCCCTCAAAACACTTCACACCATCCTGAATCCAAAGATTTTAATTCTTTCATCTCTGCCCCTTCCTTCTCTTGAAAGGAGTGAAAATTACCCCCATCCCAGCAGGGCGGCTGTTAATTATGATTTGAGCTGGTAGAAAAATTATTTTTGCTAAAACATTTGGGAAAATATGATTGTTTCCCTCCCCCTTCTCCATCTTTTGCCTACAGAAGAGAAGGGGGGGGGGAAGGAGGGGGGAGAAGAATAAGGGGGGACCCCTAAAACCCACCCACAATATTTCCGTGAAACAAATTTTCTGCAGAAATTTTCATTTCCATAAAAAACACTATTCTTCACTGAAAAATGTTATCTAACAGAATAGTGTGATCAGCTGTAGTTATGACAAGCTTTCTATCTAGGTTTTTCTACTGCACTCATGACTGTAGTATCAGAATGGATTCCAAAAAAGTCAGACAAATATTAAGAGTCTCTGTTAGTTCTCTCTCCCACGTCCACAAACATCTCTCACACTGGCACAAACCAACAGTATCTGTAGGACCAGTAGGGAATTTGACTCCAAGAAGGGGGTAATTGGCAAGAGTCTGGAGCTGGCAGTAGTAAAGATTTTGAAGCCATGGGGAAAGAGAGCTGAAGGAGCAGGCAGGTGGGAATGGGCATGGAGCCAAGCTTGAACGAGGGAGGTTGTGGTGAAGGGGGCTTGGGTGTGTCAGAGAACTTTCCAAAGTTTCTTTGGACAAAATGGCACGTAATGCTTATGCATCGCTGTAGTGACTGAGGGAAAGGCTGCTACTGGTCACTGCAGTAAATAGTTCTTTACTGGCGTAAATGCATTTCCTACCTCCAGCGGTTGAGAGCTGATCATTCTCAGCTACCACCTTTCCATTATGATCTAGAAGAGTAAAGGAACTAAGAACAGCCATATGGGTCAGACCAAAGGCTCTGCTAGCCCAATATCCTGTCTTCCGACAGTGGCCAATGCCAGGTGCCCCAGAGGGAATGACCAGAACAGGTAATCATCAAGTGATCCATCCCTCCTCGCTCATTCCCAGGTTCTGGCAAACAGAGGCTAGGGACACCGTCCCTGCCCATCCTGGCTAATAGCCATTGATGGACCTATTCTCCATGAATTTATCTAGTTATTTTTTTAACCCTGTTATAGTGTTGGCCTTCACAACATCCTCTGGCAAGGAGTTCCATAGGTTGACTGTGCGTTGTGTGAAAAAAATACTTCCTTTTGTTTGTTTTAAACCTGCTGCCTATTAACTCAGGGTTTGGTCTGAGCAATGTCTGTACTGCAGCCACCTCCCTAGCAGGGACTCGAAATGGATCATTTCCCACCACTGATTCTGCTCTATTCCCCATCTGGCTCTCTTTTTAAACACACCTCATAGTTCAAATGGGGAGATCAAACTAGGACAAATGTAAAACCTTGCACATTGACTTGTATAGGGACTGTCTGCGCCTCCTCCTCTCCTTTTCTATACTGTCTGTCAATATAGTACCTAACCTTTAACACTCATACGTACAACATACCTAGAACTTCATCCCCACCCTCCAAAAAAGTGCAAGGGAACAAGCTGTCCTGAGATAATCCTGAATGAGTAAGCCTGTGTCCCTGTTTCTTTTTTGCAAGCAGAGGGCCCCTACGTGTTTTTATTTGCAGTAGCTGTTTCTTCATTTCTCCCTGAGCTGTGCATGTCAGACGTGAGCAGGGAGCTCCTGTTCCAGGAACTACTCCAATCTAATACGTGAGGGCAAGCAGACTGACTCCCAAAGCAGGGACAAATGACTCATGCTAGAATTAAGAAATATTTAACCCCTTGGTGCCAGTAGTCAGGCTTTCCAACACTAAGCACTTATAAAAAATGCAACTCCAAGCAGATATTAACTGAAAGAAGCAGCTGAAAGGATACAGGCAGCTACGGTTTTGTTTTAAATTCAGGCTACCAATGAAACTAAGGAATTTACCTAAGATGTCTTATAACCAGAAGTACCTCAACTGTATCTGTCTTGGCACACAATCTCCTCTCTAAGGCAGCATTATTATTAAAAACTCAAAACGTCCTACATTAAAAGTAGCCCATGGAGGGGGATGACATTCGAAAGGGGCCAGACAAAACTGACACACACACACACACACACGATCAATTACCAGCACTGTGAACAAAAATTACTTGCCTGATGGCCCGGAAGGCAATGGCCTCGCAAAGGAGCCACCACTAAAAGATAGAGGGTCCCAGCAAAAGGCCAGAAATTCAAATAAATCCAGCCCAGTAGCAGTCAAAAAAAACCAACCCAGAATGTTCTTAATGCAATCGAACAGGATTGAAAGTATTATAATGCTATTATATAAATCAGTGGAATGACCTCATTTAGACTGATCACAGTATTCCATCTAAAAAAAGGAATTCAGAGACAGGCAACAAAAAATAGAGGAATAGAAAGAATTGTTGATGACAAGAGTGAAATACCTGATAAATAAGAGGGGATATGATAATGGTTTACAGGATATTGAATGGTACAGAGAGGTAGAACAGGCATTTCTATTTATCTTCTCCTAAAACAAGAACAAAACGGAGACTCCAAGAAACTGAAAGGCAGCAGATTTAATGTTTGTTGTTTTATTCAGTACAATTAACTTGCAGAACTCATGGCCAGGTGATGTCAGTGAGGCCACAAGCCTTGCAGGCTTCAGGAAAGGATTGGCTATTTTTATGATGATTGACAGGAACATCCAGAGTTTCAACAGTCAGGATTTAAAAACTAAAACACACACCAGAAGTTTGCAAGGGCAAGAAACGCTCATTTTTCTGGGCACAAGCCAGCTGCTAATTGAGGGGTTCGAAAGGTCCTGTTATGCAGATTGCCCACTTGAGGGTTTCTTCAACCTTCCTCTGAAGCATCTGGTAGAAGCCACTGTCAGAGACAGGATACTGGACTAGACAGACCTCTATGGCAATTGCTACAGATATTGTACAGAATCACACCTCAGCATAGACGATTCATGTCTCCTGATACTGGGGGGGGGGGAGGAGGGGTTTGAGGGAAACACTCTAAAGGGGAGGACACGTGACCACCCCACATCTCCTCTGCCCAGTGACCCCTCCATGCCCATCCCAGGGCCACCGCACTCTCTCCGCCCCATCAGAATTACCTGGGAGGGGGAGGGGCCCTGTCCTTCTCCTGCTGCTTCGCCCCTCCCCCGACACAGTGGGCCCCTGTCCCTGGCAGGCGGGCATGGGCAGGAGCAGGAGGAAGCTGCTTCTCACACCAGCTGAAGCTGGCTGCTCCAGGTCACCGCTCTGTGCAGTGCAAGAGCTGCCTGAGAAACAGAGCCCAGCTAGGGAGCCCCCCTGCCTGGGCCCAGCTGCCAGGGACAGGGACCCAGTGAAACAGAAATGTAGGGAGGGGACTCCGGCTTGCTTGGCCCCTGTCCCCAGCAACCGGGCCCAGGCAGGGAGCGGCCTGCCACAGAACAGCAACCCGGAGCGGTGGGTCCCTCCCCTTCTGCTCTCCACCCAAGCCCGGCTGCCAGAGGCAGGGGCTGAACATGCTAGGGGGCAGGCACAGCAGCAGGACGGAACCCCTCCCCCCGCCACCCCGGCAGGCCAAGCAGAAATCTGGGGGGCATGTGACCCCACATCTCCCCCACACGTCATCTATTCACCTTAGTGTCTCATCTTGTCTATGCTTAATGTGAGCTTTAATATTAAGCTTTTTAAAAAAATGTTTAGGTGTCAATGGTAGTGTCACAAAAACAAAAACAAAAAGCTATGGCAGCCAGTTTGCAATATTTTCTATCTTTTTTGTTTTAATTGCACTCCAGATACCATGCCTTCTTGAACTATTCCACCTCACTTGAGATTGAATGAAGAGACACTCCTGCAGTTCACTGACATGGTATAAACCAATGGCTTGCCTACTTGTGGCAGTTCTTAAAGCGACATTAATCTGCAAATGTGGATTAATACTAAATACTGAAAAGCCTGAGTAGAATTTAGATGAAAAGTTGGGTACTTTGTGTGCATGCTAGCCACTTTAGCTAATTTAGACTTTTCAGAAACCTCAGATGCATCAAGTAAATAATAAATGGCATTTCTTCCCCTGGAAATAGGCTGCACAGTTCCATGGAAAACTAGAGAGAAGGTGGTCTGAGATTCCCTTGCCTTTATTCCCCTGCACAGACAATCCAGGAAGTTTTTGGAAAGTGGAGGGGACAATTTCCTGGTGCAAGTGCTGGAGGAACCAACTAGGGGCAGAGCTCTTCTAGACCTGCTGCTCACAAACCAGGAAGAATTAGTAGGGGAAGCAAAAGTGGATGGGAACCTGGGAGGCAGTAACCATGAGATGGTAGAGTTCAGGATCCGGACACAAGGAAGAAAGGAGAGCAGCAGAATACAGACCCTGGACTTCAGAAAAGCAGACTGACTCCCTCAGGGAACTGATGGGCAGGATCCCCTGGGAGAACAACATGAGGGGGAAAGGAGTCCAGGAGAGCTGGCTGTATTTTAAAGAATCCTTATTGAGGTTGCAGGAAAAAACCATCCCGATGTGTAGAAAGAATAGTAAATATGGCAGGCGACCAGCTTGGCTAAACAGTGAAATCCTTGCTGATCTTAAACGCAAAAAAGAAGCTTACAAGAAGTGGAAGATTGGACAAATGACCAGGGAGGAGTATAAAAATATTGCTCAGGCATGCAGGAGTGAAATCAGGAAGGCCAAATCACACTTGGAGTTGCAGCTAGCAAGAGATGTTAAGAGTAACAAGAAGGGTTTCTTCAGGTATGTTAGCAACAAGAAGAAAGTCAAGGAAAGTGTGGGCCCCTTACTGAATGAGGGAGGCAACCTAGTGACCGAGGATGTGGAAAAAGCTAATGTACTCAATGCTTTTTTTGCCTCTGTCTTCACGAACAAGGTCAGCTCCCAGACTGCTGCACTGGGCAGCACAGTATGGGGAGAAGGTGACCAGCCCTCTGTGGAGAAAGAAGTGGTTCGGGACTATTTAGAAAAACTGGACGAGCACAAGTCCATGGGGCCGGATGCGCTGCATCCGAGGGTGCTAAAGGAGTTGGCGGATGTGATTGCAGAGCCATTGGCCATTATCTTTGAAAACTCATGGCGATCGGGGGAGGTCCCGGATGACTGGAAAAAGGCTAATGTAGTGCCCATCTTTAAAAAAGGGAAGAAGGAGGATCCGGGGAACTACAGGCCAGTCAGCCTCACCTCAGTCCCTGGAAAAATCATGGAGCAGGTCCTCAAGGAATCAATTCTGAAGCACTTAGAGGAGAGGAAAGTGATCAGGAACAGTCAGCATGGATTCACCAAGGGCAAGTCATGCCTGACTAACCTAATTGCCTTCTATGAGGAGATAACTGGGTCTGTGGATGAGGGGAAAGCAGTGGATGTGTTATTCCTTGACTTTAGCAAAGCTTTTGATACGGTCTCCCACAGTATTCTTGCCGGCAAGTTAAAGAAGTATGGGCTGGATGAATGGACTATAAGGTGGATAGAAAGCTGGCTAGATCGTCGGGCTCAACGGGTAGTGATCAACGGCTCCATGTCTAGTTGGCAGCCGGTTTCAAGCGGAGTGCCCCAAGGGTCGGTCCTGGGGCCGGTTTTGTTCAATATCTTCATTAATGATCTGGAGGATGGCGTGGACTGCACTCTCAGCAAATTTGCAGATGACACTAAACTGGGAGGAGTGGTAGATACGCTGGAGGGTAGGGATAGGATACAGAGGGACCTAGACAAATTAGAGGATTGGGCCAAAAGAAACCTGATGAGGTTCAACAAGGACAAGTGCAGAGTCCTGCACTTAGGACGGAAGAATCCCATGCACTGTTACAGACTAGGGACCGAGTGGCTAGGCAGCAGTTCTGCAGAAAAGGACCTAGGGGTTACGGTGGACGAGAAGCTGGATATGAGTCAACAGTGTGCCCTTGTTGCCAAGAAGGCTAACGGCATTTTGGGCTGTATAAGTAGGGGCATTGCCAGCAGATCGAGGGACGTGATCGTTCCCCTCTATTCGACATTGGTGAGGCCTCACCTGGAGTACTGTGTCCAGTTTTGGGCCCCACACTACAAGAAGGATGTGGAAAAATTGGAGAGAGTCCAGCGGAGGGCAACAAAAATGATTAGGGGGCTGGAGCACATGAGTTATGAGGAGAGGCTGAGGGAACTGGGATTGTTTAGTCTGCAGAAGAGAAGAATGAGGGGGCATTTGATAGCTGCTTTCAACTACCTGAAAGGGAGTTCCAAAGAGGATGGATCTAGACTGTTCTCAGTGGTACCAGATAACAGAACAAGGAGTAATGGTCTCAAGTTGCAGTGGGGGAGGTTTAGATTGGATATTAGGAAAAACTTTTTCACTAGGAGGGTGGCGAAGCACTGGAATGGGTTACCTAGGGAGGTGGTGGAATCTCCTTCCGTAGAGGTTTTTAAGGTCAGGCTTGACAAAGCCCTGGCTGGGATGATTTAGTTGGGAATTGGTCCTGCTTTGAGCAGGGGGTTGGACTAGATGACCTCCTGAGGTCCCTTCCAACCCTGATATTCTATGATTGGTTTCCCCCAACTCATTCTATGGTGGTGATACGTTGCTCCTTTCTGAATGAATACATGGTTTGCCTCCAAAACCCAAAGCTCTCCCAGGACATGAAAAACCATCTCCACTGCATTGGATCTTGGCCCCCAGCCTCTCGCTGGAGGCTCAGACAATGTAGCTCCAATAGGAAGATGTTGCTAAGCATCTGAACAAATGAAGAATGAGTCACATTTAAAAGTGAAGTTATTTCCCCTCTATAATATAGTCAAGTTTCATTCATCAAGCTCATTCAGAGAGCAAAATGCCAGACCATCCTCTCAGAGAGTGAATTTTGATTTAGAGATAACACAATCCACACACACGGAATAGGTCCAATAAAAAAGCCACACCCAAGCTGTTAAAACTGTACGAAGAAATTGTTCCATGAATGTAAAAGTGCTGCCATTGATAGAAGTTATTCACAACTAATCTACTCAGATCTCCTTTTACTGTACATAGATTATAAGTCTTCTCACATTTGTTATTCTAGTTTACTCACTTGTTTTTTACTCCAATGGTTCGTAATGAGTAGTATTCAGCTCTCCTGTTCCAAAGTGTAAGCTATGCTGGACAGTAGCAATTGCCCACTGGTAAAATGGCATCATTTCTGTTCCTGACTGAGTGAAGGTAACAAACACGATAACTTTTAGCCACCACTGCAGTTTTCAGTCCGAGGGAAGCATCGTGGAAGATTGAGAGAATTGGAGAAAACTCAGCTTTTCCTTTCTGGGCCACACAACAGCCTTAGCAGAGAAAAGACTGCAAGAGAAACCTCTTGCTACGGTGAGAGATTTATTGGTTGTGTGCAGCTTTTCCCCGCTGCCATTATACTCACACAAAGTAATTGTGGGTATGGTCTTAGCTGTGAAAGGTGCAGTCGGAGATCCTTGTCTGGCTCATTTAATTGCCTCTGTCCTGAGACTGTAGAGAGATTTTGGAAATCTTCTTTAGTGTGTCAAGCAGCATTGTTTTAATATACTTGCATATAGATGTAATTACTTGAACAAGTGATCTTTACTTTCACTCTACAGGAGCACTACCACAACTGAAGCTCAATTGCTTAAGTACCCACAGAAAACATATATAAAAGGAGCACAAACCTGGCTGAAATCAGCTTTTTTTTTTTTTTTTTTAATAAAAAGAGTAATATTTTTAGAATACACATTTCCAGTATGAGGTCAGCTATCATGCCTGACATTCCCCTTCATGGCAAGAGCTACTGAGATATTCTACAATCTATCAATATTTTCCTCTAACCCTCAAAATTGCATTTATATATTTTCTGCATAGCTCCTTGGCAGAAAAACGAAAGCCAGTATGAGCAGAGAATAGATCCTGACATTTTTGTACGGTACATCTACTGACTATTTCAAACCAAAGAATAGATGTGGGTGGCTGCAGTGTCTCAACTATGAATGTTAAAAGAATCAATACACCAGTTCAATATTTGAGGGGGGAAAACTAATTTGGAAATTTATTTAATTATAAACCAGTCAGGTTAGGTTTAAAAATCAGCAATCCAAGCTCCCTATGCTGGAATTTCTGAAACAGAGAAGGTAACTATGTAGCCTCCATCCTTATCCCTGCTCCATTGCCTCCCACTTTTTATTTTATGTATTCATCTCTAACTCCCCCCTTTTCTTCTGGTCTCATGTTCTTTACTATCCTCCCACCCCATCAGCACTGCCTCTTCCCATTCACAAATCTCTCACTGTTACTTCCTTCTCCATAGCTGACTACATGTCCGAACCTTGTCCTTTCCCAGATGCCACAACTCTTGCCCTCTCCCCGAGGCTCTGTATCGGTTTATCTTTTGGCTCAATCCCATTGTAGTAAACAGCAAAACCCATTGACTTCATGGCACAGGATCTTGCCTTCTGTTCCCATTCACTACCTGCTGTCCCTTTGCTCTCTGCAGTGAGCGCCCCACACACTGGCAACAGTTAAAGGCGGGTGGGCTGGCAGCAGAAGGCTTGGAGTTTATTCTCGGCTCTGCCACTAACCTGCTGAGACCCCTTGGGTGCGTCGGCTCACTGCTCCGTGCGTCCATGTCCACACCCACCCTTCGTCAGTCTTGTTTATTTAGATTGTCTAGTGCCTTACACAACCGGGCCGCACTCACCTCAGGGCCTTGAGACACTTCTTTAGAATACAAATAATGCAATTACTTTCTCTCTTGCTCACCCTAGCCTCTTACCCTCACTGAAACGGATGATTTCTGTAGTCACACACTCCTCCAGATTCCTTTACATATTCTCTGCAGTGATAGGCTCCTGTGATCTGCATCTCATTTCCAACTGTTCCATTGCACCTGATCCAAATCCCCTCTTCTCTCGCTCTCAGCAGCTGTTCTATCTGCAGGCATATGCTGCACTGATTCCTATGCTATCAGATACCACAGTGAAAGTATCAGATCCTCAAAAGTTTCCTCCACCTTCTTTTTAATAAGTCCAGCTCTTTCTACTTAGCTGACACAGGTTAGCCTGCACTTGGGGGAGTCTATCTGATGCCTTTCACTCCTTAGCCATTTTGTTTGGCTTCCAACTCTAGATTTCCTAGGCTTCTAGCAGGGGTGGGTGGAAAATGACAATTCAGCTACCCACTTCTCCACTGACAAACCTGGCCAAGACAGAAATAAGTTTATTTTAGGCCCAGGTATCTCAGGGAGCAGCCTTCCATTTTTCTTGGTAGCATGGTGTAAGAATGACTGAATGCCTAGACCACAGCCCCCTATCCACCAAGAATGGCAGAGGTCTCAAAAAATTCTAGCATTACTGTACACTAAATAGTGCTTCTGAACAGAGACAACTGCTGTCCAATTGACTCTAATTGGTTATTTTAGCCATGAATTTGGCCTCCTTTAAAATGGTCATTGGGACTGGTTTTAATTTTCTTAATAACCCCAAACCATAGGTCTCTGACCTAATTACTCACTCTGGGACAAGCTCCTGAAGTACTTCAGGGGTGCCATGACTTGGCAGTGGAAAGTGCCTCATCTACATTAGTTTTCAGCATCTCATCCAGATGCCTCAATAATGGCATTGACTGGCCAAGAAAGGAACTACATTATACTTGTATGCTGATAAGATGCAGTTGAGAGGGGGGAAAAGAAAATAAATAAAAGAAACACAAAAGGATGCTCAAGACACTAGGAAGGTTTCAGAGAACCTGGGATGGAAAAAAAACAAACAAAAAAAAGGAATAGTAGATAGTCTTTAAGGTGCCATTGGACTAACAAATGTATTTGGGCATAAGCTTTTGTGGGTAAAAAACCCACTTCTTCAGATGCATGGAGTGAAAATTACAGATACAGGCATAAATATATATTGGCACATGTAAGGTAACTCCCTTCCTCTTCATGTGCCAATATATATTTATGCCTGTATCTGTAATTTTCACTCCATGCCTCTGAAGTGGGGTTTTTACCCACAAATTACCCAAATAAATCTGTTAGTCTTTAAGGTGTCCCCGGACTCCTCATTGTTTTTGTGGATACAGACTAACATGGCTACCCCTCTGATACTTAGTAGATAGTCCTGCATCTTAGAAAGCTTCTGGTTTAGCCTATCTTTAGAAAGGAGACAGCTTCACAGTGGTCATAGCTAAGGCGTGCGAGTCTGTCATGGAGGTCACGGATTCCGTGACTTTCCGGGACCTTTGTGATTTCTGCAGCGGCCAGTGCGGCTGACCTGGGGGCTGCCTGAGCAGCTCAGGCAGCCCCTGGGCCAGCTGCTGCTGGGGCAGGGGCCACCGTGCCCCCACCCCAGCAGGAGTGAGTGTGGGAGGGGGCTCCGGGCAGCACTTACCTTGGTGGGGGGCTCCATGGAAGTGGCAATATGTCCCTCGGCTCCTAGGCGGAGGTGCGGCCAGGTGGCTCTGCGCACTGCCTCCCCCTGCAGGCGCCACCCCCGCATCGCCCATTGGCCACGGTTCCCGGCCAATGGGAGCTGTGGAGCTGGAACTTGGGGCAGGGGCAGCATACCTCCGCCTAAGAGCAGAAGGATATGTTGCTGCTTCCAGGGAGCCATGCAGGGAGCCTGCCAGCCCCCCTCCCCAACAGAAGCGGGGGGTCCCCTGCCCCCTCTACCACCCGCGGCACCCCTGGGCTGGCCCCAGACCACCTAACTTTTAGTTAGGGGTATATAGTACAAGTCATGCACAGGTCACAGTCTGTGAATTTTTGTTTACTGCCCGTGACTTTTACTAAAAATACCCATGACTAAAACATAGCCTTAGTCATAGCTACTGAAGAGCGAGATAGACTCCTACAGCTTTAAAGCAGATTTCATGAGGGATCAACTGAGAAAAGAGGTGCTTAAGTGCCAGAAAAGATTGCAAAGAGGAAGAGAAAAAAGGAAACCCGACAGTACCTTTTGATACAGGAAGTGTAATACATTCTCCCACCATCCTCTTTCACTTGTGATCTATAATCACCAGGACCTCTTACAAAGAGCTTCAGCCTTGTAACAGTAGTTTGTTGACCCCAATTAAATAAAAATTCCAACCCCTACTCCACATCATGTTAAAGAAGCATTCTTGGGAAAACACGCATGTGTTGTCTGAGTGGTCTGCCCCAAGACAGATTTACAGACAATTAAGGTGTTTAAAATTACAAGAAGTGCCAACGGAAACAGATTACAAGGGCCTACAGCCCTAAATCCAAACTAACAGCAATAGATACACACATGCACATTTCCAAGTAACCTTAACATTTCACATAGGATGGGTTTTTGTTAAAAAACCGACACTGCTAAATGTGATCTGTTTATTCAAAAAGTCACATAAATTAAATACATTTCCCATGAACATTGCAAATATACATGAAATGAACATTGCAATTTTTAAAAAAAGTTTGGCCTTGCTTATGCATCAAGTACCAAATGTGGTTAGAACATGGATTTGTCCTGAATTTACTAAATACAAAATGGTGGTTTAATTTATATTTATACATATGTACATACAGTTTCATAACTAGCTTTAAAACAGTAAAAAAATTGTTTCAAGTTTATCTACATTACACATACTTGTTTTAATCTGGTCACAAGCCCCAGATGAGATTTTGTTATTGATACAATCATTTCACAACTGCAAATTTAAGGCGCTACCAAATACCAATTCCACCAGTGTGAAAGGTAATATGAACCGAGTGTACAGCTTTTTGAACAACAGCTTTATATTTCAGTTTCAAAATGGACTGGAGCATGAGAAAGGGAAGCAGTAAGAAACTGAACTGATCATCAGCATGTTAGAAGTCCAAAGCAATCGATTAAATGAAACACAGACTGGACATGTTAAAATACAGTAGATAACAAAGGCCTTGATGGCAAACAATTTACATGCTTCTTGAAAGGTGAAGCTACAAAATAGTTTTTGAAGTCTTACAGGTGACTCACACGGGAAAAAAAATTAGATTTGGACATTTTTGTTTCTTTATGATGTATAAAGGATCTCTCCAAAGTGGAGACTTTCCTACCACATTGCCCAAGCTAGGAAATAAGTACGAAAAATGTAGTGTGTTAAAGGGCAGCAAAACACCTGTCTTTTCCAGCTGCTTAGCTCACGGTTTCAATACCGTACCATGGAGACAAGAACTAAGTAAAGATGTAAGATAGCTGCAATATGGACATTTGCCTCTAATCCAGAGAAGAGGCAACTGGTTCCTCCATCTATTTGCTGCTTCACAAACCACGACAGGAGAACTTGGTAGGAATAAAGCACGCACTCTACCCCTAGAGACTCTGTATGTGCCCATGAATAGGGTTTCTCTTTAGCTTTGCTATATGATCCAGTATTTGATGTTTTGGAAGAAACAGTGAGTTTGGGTTGTTAGTTTAACATTTGCATACAGATACTGACTATTTCATATTATTTATCCAAAATGTTAGTCACTTAAGTGTTTAAAAACAAATATTAATTATTTGTATTAACGTAACACCCAGGAGCCCCAGTCATGGACCAGGACCCCATTGTGCTAGAAATAGTTTAAAACTCACCAAAAATTCTGTCGCTCAGCTTTCACTCAAGTGATGACATTTCATTAGTTATCCTGGCATCCTCAGACTGTAATGTAATTTAATGCAAAAAAGCTCATTTAAAAGACAGACAATCTTATGTCTTCTTTATTGCTGTTCTATGACGTATTAAAGGTAACACTTTTTGTTTTGTAGTGTCACTTTTAAAAGTACTTAAAGGACAGACATCTTAAATCACTGGCTTTTGCAAAGAGGAGAAATTCACATTGCCTTCAGTAATTAGAATCCAGGAGACAGCAACTAACATTTCAATTCTAAAATGATGCATATCTGTGTAAGGTTAAGCTCATATGTAACACTATGCAGGTGCAAGGCCTAGGATTGTATGATTCTGGCAATGTCCCTTTGCAGCCAAAACATTAAAACTCAATGCATGAACAGACAAGGAGAGAGACATGGACGAGTAAGACAAAGACAGAGCAAGGACAATGATGACAAGAGTGGCATACAGAACAAAAACGATGTGAAAGTTCACAAAGAGAATTCATTTTCCCAACTGAAAATGAGTTGGGTTGCCAAACTCTGAAGGTGAACTACCTAAAGTGCTGGTAGTCTAAAATGGGTTAACTGGAAAAACACTGGGATGAAGTATGAGAGTTACTAATGCATGGATGGAAGGGGAAGTGCCCCAAAAGAAGCTGTTTCGTTTGCAGCTTTGGGGCTCGGATGCCTTCTCAACCTTCTCAGAATCTCATACAGCTTTTACTTTTAGTACTCTTATGACGGTAGCAGAACTTGCAGCAAGGCTATTGTGGAGATTATGACATCATTGGTTGTAAGTTATGCACTTCACAATTCAAAGGATAAATTACAAATCACTATTTAACTAGAAAAGGCGTGTTCAAGATAGAGGCAATTACAGTACATTCAGAGCAGGTTACAGAAACCACTTCTGGTAACGGTTTGCTGAAAGAAAAAAGTTAACTAGATCACTCGTTTTCAACCTGTGGTACGTGGATCCCTGCAGATTCATAGATTGTGTCTCAGATTTCCAAAGGGGTCCACACCTCCATTTGAAGTTTTGTAGGTGACCTCAAATGAAAAAAAAGTTTGAAAACCACTGCACTAGATACTTTAGTTTCCCAGACCACAAAGGTTGTAATTACAGTATCCAAGAAAGCAGTCAATACATGTTAATGCATTTGTTTATGCAGTTTTCTTCCAGAACTCATGTGCAAATTTTTAATATATATCTTCATGGACACAAAAAAACAAAAAACAAAAAAAGATTCAAAGCAAACTAAAAACTAGGCACTTTAAACATGTAGATAAGACACCATTTTTATCATACCAGAGTGTTGTTGCACATGAACAAGTGTCTCAAAGCATCTTGCTATACTTTGAGCACACAGATTCTGGCTAACTTTTCATGTTGGTAAAATTATAGGAAGCTACACAATTAAATTAGTAACACTGTTCATTATTTCAGTGGCTATTTAGAAAATTAAGTAGCTTGACTAACCAGCAACATATTCAATAGCTATCAAAGTAATTTATTAACAAAACCAATATATTAAAAACCAAGACAAACAAATGAAGATGACACCTGACTTAAGCTTGCATTGAGACTTGCCTTTTGTTAGTGTTCAGTTTGGACCTCCTTCTATGATGTCATCACAGACCAAGGTTCTAACCACGTGCAGCACTTATGATATAAAACATAATACTAACTTTTAAACTCAAAGTTTTAACAAATATTGTCCTAATGTAACATTAGCTTGGCACATCATTTGAAGGTGGGAAGGGAAATGGAATCTTCCCCAATGCTTATCCTAGCCAAGTTTACTTTAAGAACACACATCAGCTGAGTACTACAGCATGCTTTCCTAGAATTTGGAGTGAAATAGATATTTCACAACAGCCTTTGACTAGTTTCATGTTTTAGGGAATTTGTTTGGTTTGTGTTTAGTGATAACAGACCAGCTGGGATTACTTCGATTTTCTAAAAATAAATTCACGCCTTTGACATTTGATATACTCATTCCACTACAACATGCAAATCACAACACAAGGGATTACTTAAGGCTACCAAATTGCTATTCAGTAGCTACTACTCTTTCCAACACACAGCCGTGACCATGTAAATACTACGCTCCTGGACAACCTCCAAAACCTTAATCTTGAAAATTGTTTTATAGACCAATATTTCTTGAACAAGTAGATCAAAGTGCAAAGAGAATCTACCAACTCATTAAGAGAACATCCTGTCAGCTATGCACTTTGTGCATTCTTTATCCACAGGAAAGTTCGGGTTCCCTTCTGCTGACCATCTCAGGAAAATTGTAATAAATCCATCTTCAGTCTGTGATCCATAGAAGGGAAAATAATTCTCTGCAAAGTGTAAATCCAAACTGCACATAGGCCATTTGTGGTGTTCTAGTACTTAAAACTCAGTCTCTCACAGGCTAGAAACATCAACTCTTGATTAGGAATAGTACTTCAAAGTAGTTATCCACAACTACCAACTACATTGTAATTGTAGCACAACTTCATAGGGGCTCAGATTTCACTAGGACGACAGGCACAGAGTGCTTATTAATTACAGAGTAGAGTGCAAAGTTTGGTGAACATCCAGAATAGCGAATGTCAGACACAACCAGAAAGAATTGTTCATCTCTGCATGACGGTTTTTAAAAACATATCTACCAACATACAGTCAGTGCCTGTTCACAGGTAAGTCCATGTCATCTGGGTCGCTTGCGTGTTACAAATATTAATACACGTCTGATGGCAATAAGACGATCTTTAAGGGAAGTCATAGCAAGTATAGCCAGCTGAGCCCTGTTTTCTAATGGCAACACTGCCAATAGCCACCAGTACCAGGCTGGGCCACTGGGGTTACTCTGCAAGAGGAAAAAAAAAAAAAAAAAAAAAAAAAAAAAGATACGTGTTTACGGATTACAGGTTAGTGTTAGCAATCTTCCCTCCCATTTTTCCTCTATTTTAGTAGATACAACTAATGTCCATCTATATATTGGGGGTTTCTTGAGCTCTACACCAACTTAATTGCACAAAGAGGAAACATTTGAAGTAGCAATGACATCTTCAAAAGCCAAAACCACAGGGAGTAGTTGGCAAAGTTTTTCCAACCTTGATTCTAGTGAACCAGAACTGGGTAATCATTAATAAGCTTGATATGTATGAGACACAACAGACCCTTCTATCAGATATTTGTCTGGGAGATCCATAGATCTAGGGTGGTAGTGCACGTTTAGGAAATATTTACCTGTGGCTCTGATTCTTTTCCTGGCATTGATCCAAAATGATTGAGAATTTGTGCTTTCATGTTGTCTTTAAGGGAAGTAAACCAAGCAACAGCTTGATCATAAACCGAATCATGAAGACGGACAAGTTCTTCATACTCTGCTCCCTCCACCTTACCAAGAAAAAAAAAAAGGAGGATACAAAATCAGATTTATTTCATATTCTGTACAATTTAAATGCCTCAGAGGGAGCCAATTTAAACCCAATTATGCTTAACAGCAACAACTACTCCTTACTAAGGGATGGTTATGCCACTTAACGTGGATATCTCCAGCTAGCAAAGTGGTGCATAAGTCTCATGCATCCTAAACTCGTGCCAGTTTGGTTTTTTGATCTCTCCTACAGAAGTTTTAGGTCCTTTCAGCAGCCAAGTCATAAATATTGCTATTGGAGTCTTCAGTTGATTACCAGCTGCCAACCAGCGAGAATGAGGAGCCCTCCTCCTAGGGCTTCTGCATTAAGGGGATTCTACAAAGTAGTAGTGTTGTTTTCAAATACAGTAGAAGTGGTACTCAAGTCAAGGGAGTAGTGGAAGGATGGCAGGGAGAAACAAAACAAATATGTAAGTGAGACTGACTTCCCAGTACTGGGGATGAAGGTTTCTGCCAACATACACAAACATCTGATTTGACTATATACTTCACCTTCACTCAGTGGGGACCCTGAGCGGTAACATGGGATATTAGACCACTTTAACCTTGAAGAGACATTTTATCCCCATTCTCTCTTTTTCTGTGTGTTTGTTGGCAAGTGAACCGCACAGCACAAATTGGGAGAAGCCTCCTAGAAATTAACAGGCTTGCAGTTAGCTGTGAGAGTCTGCTTGAGAACCATGTGACCTGACTGGACTTTTCTAATGCCATCCACTGGCCTGAACTCTCCGATGAGCGCACTATGAAGTGGTATCACTGTTTTACTGGCACTCATTTGAGATATCCAGCATAACACTGGACCATTATGCAGGCCATTCTGGTTTTGGCCAATAAATTCCAACACATGATTTCGCTAAATTTTAGAAATCACCAGATTTTAGAAAAGAAAGTTATTTTAATTGGTAAATTTCCTTAGATGCCATGCATACACAAGCATTTGAGTAACAAAATGTATTAGTACCAAGTTCTCTTCTTTGAAATGAGTTCTACCTTTTTATAAAAACAAAAACAAAAACAGCTTTTCTATTCAGTGTGTGGTGAGGTCAGAGATCATCTGTGGGAGCTAGAAACAGATACTGTGTATCAATGCAAAATATGGAATCTTAAACTTAAATAAAACTTAGACATATGTGTCTTTAGAAGGGTCTTGAACCAGTGTCATTTTTAACTGCTACTTTACAACCTGATCTAAACAGGACATGGTAGGTTGTATCTTTTCAAGCATCAAAGGTTTGAAAGCTACCCTGAGATTTATGATGACATAAATAACACTGGCAGAAAGGATTAAACTACAAAGAGCTAGTGACAGTCAGAAGGGCAAAATAATTTATTCCATGGTTTCAGAAATAAAGAAAATGTGCCTTATGACCATGTAAATAAATAACTTCAACTTGAGATGTGACAGGGACAGAACGTTTAAGTGAACCCAAGGAAACATGAATGCACAAGAGATCACCTTTTTATCTTCAAGATATTCAATGTTCGCAGTGTTATACCCATCTCGTTGACCATGGTTCAAGACCTTAAACCGACAAACACCAACCGTATCAACAACTGAACGCCCATCAGGAAAAAACTTTACATCCCTGATCTCTAGCATGCAGCCATAATCGGCAAACCTGAAATGATAAAAGGGCACAGAAAATTAGGAAGTCACACTGACAGGTGTTTATATAAGTTCGGACATTTATAAACATACTGGACCCGATTCACCACTGTTATTTTCGTTTTTCCACCAATGTAACTCCATGATTTTCCAACACAATGATGCTTTTGGTAAGTGTCACACACACCTCATGATTAAAGCAACAGCTTTTTAAAATTAGAATTATTTGTGGGGAAGGAGGGAGGGGCAGGTTTTTAAATAAATTGAGCAGATTTCATGCTGTGAGTTCCTGAGTGCTGGGGGCAAGTTATGCAGGGTTTTGCAACTATTATAAAGAGACAGCTCTATTACACTGCTGAGGAAGACATAGTAGTGCCTAGAGAAGATACCGAAGCTGTGCAAGTGAAGTGAATGTCTTTTATTGCTTCAACACACTTTTACTCCACTTGGGCCTCTGATAAATGTTCCCATTGCTGCTGCTACTACTGGTTCAGCTCCAATAGCGAAGACAATGGTGGGACATTTTAGCAAAAACAATCGTGGCACAGGATGTTGAAAGTTAATTAACACTCCACTAGAAGCAAGTTCTGATACTCCTAATCTTCTTATAGTGCAAGTTATCAGCCACCATGTAGATAATAAATGATGCACTCCGAGGGGATTACTACTCCTCTCCTCTCTCCTTATTTCTGGTTGGGTGGGGAGAAGGAAGAGAAGGAAAAGAAGTTGCCACCAGTACTTACAGGGGAAAGCAGGGAGTGAATAGGGGAGAGGAAACCTTAGTTGCTGATATTACTACAGCTGGTCTCTGCTGAGTGAGAGATACCAACCAGAGACTCCCCACCCACCAGCTGCCAACCAGTGCCACCTGCAACTGGAAGAGCAACCAGGAAGAGGTATTTTGTCAGGAAAGTCCTCTCCTGTTCTAGAGAAACTCCATGTAACTGGGTTACACACTACACCCGTTTAGAAGACGGCAACTAGAGCTAAAATCATGCATTAAAATTCAGGGTAATTACTGCTGAGTCATGATGGCAGGTGGGTCCAGTAGCTCCTGTGTGAATACATTATTTGTAGTACCTAGGGACACTGACCAAGATTAAGACCATGTTGTGCCAGGCACTGCACAAGTCAGGAGGTAAGCTCTTCAGAGCAGGGATTGTCTCTCTTCTAATAGCAAGGTGATGGGAGTGTCTGTGCCAGAAAGAATTAAGCCAGAGGTGGTCTTACAGAGAAATCCTAAGAACAGCCACACTTGAGAAGCAGCTTAAGTTGAGGTTTACACTGTGTTATTTCCATGTTACGGTTCCAAAGCCAAGCCCCCAGAAGGGGGAGGATTTTGGAAACTAACTGTTCTGCATGCTCCAAGGACAAAGCAAAGAATCCATTTATTCTCCACTTCCTCCCTCTTTCAAAGGAATCAGCAATTCACTGCAAGATTCCGCTGTACATCCTCACAGCTACACCATGCCATCAGGGGAAATAGAATGTCCACGACCTCTTTAGGATTCTTCGATTCCTACAAATGCAAAGCTCATATCTAGCGTCCTCATCCACCAAGCATGTAATTCTCATTCAAAAAGCCTAATTTCCCACTTCAAACACCTACTGTATGGTCCAGCTTTATTAACCCATGATATTCATAAAAGTCCGATCTGAACCCAAAGCTTAGGAGACAGGAAGATGTTTTAGTGTACATCTACACAGGGATAAAAGACTGATGGCACGGCTGTGGCTGGTCTAAGTCAGCTGACTCAGGCTCATGGGTTAAAAATTGCTGTGTAGACTTCGGGCTGGGGCTGGAGGCTGAGCTCTGAGGATCCCACCCCCGAACATCTACAGAGTGATTTTTCAGCCCCAGAGCCCACGCCCAACAACCGGAGTCAGTTAACCCAGGCCAGCCATGGGCTTTTTATCCCTGTGTAGACATACCCTTACAGAGCAGACACAGAAGAGCAACCCTCACCTTGATTTAGTCAACAGCCTTTACTGGGAACCAAACTGTGGATCAGAAATTGTCATAATGGGCTCTCTGTGGTACTACTGACCCCAAACCAGTCATACATAACGTAATAGGAAACAGATGCCATGTGCACTCCAGTCTTTTGACGTGTTACTATTTTCTAGTTAAATATAACATAACTATTCCAAAGCATATCCACAATGAAACACACTTTCCAGGAATACGTAAAGATGGTTGGATGGATAGCTAGAGCATAAGTCAACTTTCTGGGTCTAACAGAGATATTAGAAACCTCAGTAGAAAGGGGATGTTTATAGATTATATAAAAACCTGGCAACAAAACACTCAGTAACATTTGTATCTGCTAGCATGAGACCTAAAAAGGATCCAACTCATTGTGGAAGACCAACAGTACTATGGTTCTCCACTGGTTTCCAAAAGTCTTACGACAGGGATGTTCTCAGCAAGATTCCTTACCCTTTTAGTTCATCAGCTAAGCACATGCCGAATTGTTTGGTACCAGTTTCCATGCATCTTCTTATCATTAGCCGATACCGAGGTTCAAAGACATGAAGTGGGCAAGGGATGGTAGGGAAGGCCATGGTACACACAAAGATGGGAACATCTTCATTCAAACTGCAAAAATACAAATATGAACAGGCAGTCTCCTACCGCATACTATATTTATTCAGCACAAAACCTCATAGTTGAGGTTTGATTAGAGTGGTTTCTCAGACTCGTTTCTCGTAAAATAAGCTCTTGGCCAACAAAAATGTGTTGCTTTAACAGGCACCAGACAACCAAGGGCTCTCCCAGCTATTAATGTACTCTAGGTACCAATACCTCCATTCTTTGGTTTTAATAGAGAACGTTTGGAAAATGCAATCACATTCTCAAGCATGTGCATGGAAAAAAGCATCTAATTTGCACATCACTGAGTCTTTTACAGCTTTTATCTGTAATTTTCAAAAAGATATATTACTGTATACTACATATACTTTAAACATGGCTGGAAAGCAATCCTTATATTCCAAAGTGACGTGGAGTGTTTGTAGGAATTCAGTGTAAATGGGGACTCACGGACAGAGTTAACTTTCGGCCTCTAGTTTTGTAACATACTTCCATTTTTCTGTTGTGATTTTTTTATTCAGCTATATGGCAAGTACAAGTAATCATGGATAAAGCAACCAATACATCTACTTATAAGCATGTGCTTCTCCTACTCCTAATCCCCCACTTCCTACTTTCGGGGAAGATGTTTTAATTAGTTTTAAATTATGGGGTTTTTATTCATAGAAATAAATCACTATATTTATTACCAAATAAAATTAATATTTTCCATTGATGTTGTGCACCTCTCACATCCAAGCCTAGTTTTTCTTGATTATTATCTACTACAAACATGCCAGCATTGGAACAGATTAAGTCAGTGTTTCTCAAACTGGGGTCGCCGCTTGTGTAGGGAAAGACCCTGGCGGGCCGGGCCGGTTTGTTTACCTGCCCCATCCGCAGGTCCGGCCGATCGCGGCTCCCCCTGGCGCGGTTCGCTGCTCCAGGCCAATGGGGGCTGCTGGAAGCGGCACGGGCCAAGGGACTTACTGGCCGCCGCTACCAGCAGCCCCCATTGGCCTGCAGCGGCGAACCGCGCCCAGTGGGAGCCGCGATCGGCCGGACCTGCAGACGGGGCAGGTAAACAAACCGGCCCGGCCCGCCAGGGGCTTTCCCTACACAAGCGGCGACCCCAGTTTGAGAAACACTGGATTAAGTGAACCTTTGAAACCTACTTTCATAAATAAAGGTTTCTTCAGTAATCAGGATCAAAATAAAATTTTACAACATTTAGATACAACAGAAAAACAACTTACTTTGATAACTCCTTCATTTCTTCTTCATAAACTTTCTTTCTTTCTGACAATTCTTCTGGCAAGTAACGAACTATTAGTTCTTCTGTAAGGACAGTCTTTTTATAAGTTCTGCTTGCCAAAAACTATAGAGAAGAGAGTTAAAGTTTAAGTACTAATATTTAATCAGTTCTGTCTAGCCCCCATTCCAAGAGCAAGATAGCTCAAGATGGTTCACAAACAGTGACAAAACAATGAATGCAGCAGCTTCCTGATGTAAAGTAGTTCTAATCCCCCTTCCTTTCTCACCCTTTCAAATGTTACATTATCTCTGGGATACAAGAGTGGACACACTATTCACTTCAGTGCCCATACACTTCCAGAAGGGCGCATTGATCATAGGCTCTACAACATAACAACAACAACAACAATAATAATAATAATTTAAAAAAAAAATCAGTACTCTTCAGACCTGTGAGAATAACTGACTTGCAATTCACTGGCAGTTCCAAAGAGCTGAAAACAATTCAGTTTGATTTGAAAATTCCAAAATATTTCAGGTTTGGTTCAGCATATCAAAAGAGTTGGGAAAAACTTGTATCAGGCCATCTAATGAAAAAACATTTTGGATAGTGATGGTCCCTTATTACCTAGCTGTTAAAGCACTGACCCAGGATGTGGAAAACCCAGGTTCAAATCCCCACTCTAGAACAGGGACTTGAACCTGGGTCTCCGCCACTCCCAGGTAAGTGCCCCAACCACCAGGGTCAGAGAGTATTCGCAGTCTCTCCTGTTGAAGCTATTCCACTCTGTGTAAAGTGTTTAAGTATTCACTGGACCAGAGAGAGTGAGCGAATGAGAATGACTATCGCCCGGTGGTTAAGGCACTCACCTGGGAGGGTAGGCACCACTCAGGTTCCAGTCCCTGCTCCAATGAATATTTAATCATGTATGCAAAGTGTAACAGCTTCAGTAGGAGAGAAGGGTGCTTTAACCGGGCTAAAGGGTGTAAGTGGTTCACCACCACTTGTAGTTTGGTGAATCTAACGAACAAAAACAAAACGTTTAGGTTTCAGAAGTGTTGAAACAAAGCTGGTTTGACATTTCTGAATTTCTTCTGACTCTTAACCCTCCTGCCTCCACCATTTTGACTGAAACAACTAGCTAAAGCAGACAGGAGTTTGTGAAATGTTTTGGTCTATGCAAATCAGCATTTTTTTGCTAAATATTTTCTGTTCCCCCCCACCACAAAAGCCCAAAACACTTTTGCCCACTTCTAGTCCTCTTTACTTTAGTGTAAAGGACATAATCCCTTTTGACTCTAAAGCTGCCAAGTTACTGCCACCTGAGGAGTCTAAATATTTGGGAATCACATTTCCCACAGCTGAGCATACATTCTCCACACCAGAATGGCCAGAAGCGTACTTTGTTCACCAACCCAGAATCGGTAGAGATACTGCAATGAGAGTACGGCCTCTTCAGCATTTTCACAGTCTTTGTTAGAGACTACAAAAACAACGAAAGCTTATGCCCAAATAATCTGTTAGTCTTTAAGGTGCCACCGGACTCCTTGTTGTTTTTGTGGATACAGACTAACACGGCTACCCCTCTGATATTTGTTAGAGACTGTTCAGACAAACTAAAACGCCTCATTTCAATGTAAGAAAGTAATGCGAACAATTTTGGTCAGTACTTCCCTTCCTTCCAGCCTGCTCCAGATTATTAATACAACTTAATAAATACTAGTGTTCGTATTCAGACTACGTCTGGGCAGAGCACAACAAGACTACTATGTTGGCCCTATATTGTTCAGCTGTATGTATGCAAAGAGATTTTGCACAATATGCCAAGATCTTAATAAGAGCTTCTAAACAAATCCCTCACAAATACAAACTTACTTCAGAGAGCTTTTCTTTGCAGAGTGGGCAATATGGGTTATGATCAAGGCAACGCTCGAGGCATTTGAGACAAAAGGTATGTCCACAGGGAGTGGTAACAGGCTCGTAGAATAACCTGAACAAGATAGTTGGGACAAAATAAAATTGGTTCTTTATAATTTCCATCCAACACACAAACAATACAGATAGTAATGAGTCAATAAGCCTATCATTTTTAAAGCTATTTTCCCCCCTGCACGTCAATCTTATGTGACATTTTTATTATCTAGTCTCTATCCTATGATGTAAAAG
Organism: Platysternon megacephalum; assembly: GCA_003942145.1. NCBI lineage: Eukaryota > Metazoa > Chordata > Testudines > Platysternidae > Platysternon > Platysternon megacephalum. The sequence continues at coordinate 166,846 of QXTE01000137.1, forward strand.
GGATTTCATTTTTAAAATAAATCCATTATGTTGACATGTTGCAAAAATAATTTCAGCCTCTCCACTGAAGTTAACATTTATTACATTTTTGCAAAGATGAAACAAAACCTTTAGTTCATGTTAGAATAGCTTCCAGTACAACCCTTCCCTCAAAACCAAATACATTTGGTCTAAAGTATAGGAAGACTCTCAGCTCTTTGCAGTCATACCTCATGCAGAGGGAACACTCGAAGTCAGATGCATCCACAAGGATTGCTGGTATCTCACGTAATGCAGAGGTGGCAGAGTTTTCAAGTACAGTATCTCCATCTAAGGGAGAAGGACAGCTCTATGTCAAACATTCAGGTAAAGCAGGCACTATGTACGTACACATATTATGGAATCAGAGTAGTGACCCCCATGCTAGTTTTCTACGATGAACCCAGTTTTTGTATCTGTTCTCTATGAACACAAACTCCCCCGCAAAAAAACTCCTTTCCACCTGAAATATTACAGAGGGTAACTGCCAGAGGGTAACTTTTCTGAGAGGGTACTACTGTTGGAGAGCCAAAGTTTGAGACAAGACAAAAAAACACTTCAGAGTTGGAAATAGGTTTTAATTTTTCAAGAGTTTTTTATGTTTCAAACAAACAACCCCCCCTCCCAACCTCCAAACAAGCTTAATTTAAGAACTCCACATTTGTTTTTTAACACCCCCTTCTCCCTCTGAAGTCAGGACTATTGCATTTAAGTATTTTTTGGGAAGGCCGGAGGTAAATTTGCTAACACATTTGAATCTGAGAACTTTACTGTTGCAGTAATGTTTAGTGTTCTCAAGGGCAGGCACTGTTTATAAAAGAGTGAAGAGCGTTAACCAACTTCTAGCATAGCCTGCTTTGTTGGCAAGTTCTGTATAGGTGAATTCCTGATTTTCAAGAATTTTAAACTTAAAGCACAGCCCAGAGCATTAAGCTCTGTGACTAAACCAAGCAGGCTGAGCGTTTAAGGGCTGAAGCCAGAACAGCTGGACTAAGAAACCTTACTAAATTCACAGGTTCAGCCTAAATCCCCCAAATCTGCAGACTCCTAAATTCTTGGGTCTTGAGAAACTTACAAATGCCTCAAAACCGTGTGGACAAGTCTTGTCTCCCTGTAGACAAGATTTCTACAAGTCTGGACCTACAAGCTCTGTAGCAGTATAAGCTCCATAATGGTTACTCTGGCGCTTACAAGGTCTGATCCTGCAATAAGATCTCTGCAGGCAGATTCCTTCATCTGTGCACAACTCACTGCAGGATCAGCATCTTTGTCCAATAATTTTAACACTGTAGTTGAAAAAGCCTAAGCAGCAGAGTCTAGAAGTACTAAGCAAAAGTTCCAATACCATTGGCAACTCTGCCTCCTAACCCTCTGGTGGAGGAGTCTAACTAGATGCGACATGAAAAATTAAGTTTCCCCCCCTTGCATGCAAGTTAGAACACTATGATTTGTTATAGGACAACCTGTACACAACCCTCTGGCCTGTATCAAGTACAGGGGAGAGGTGGAGGGCATTGCGGTCTTGGGGCAGTTAGATTAGTGGTTTTCATGGAAAATGTTTACCTTTAACCTATATCTTGAGTGTGGGGTCCCTCAACAATAGCAGGACCCTAAATGGGCTATTCAGCAGACAGTAACATGGCATCACATCTTGTGTAAACTGTAAATTGATAAAGTGTGAAATGGCTCTAAATCCCTTACTGTGAAGGTAGGGGAAGGTTAGATTTCCCACCCCAGTGATTGAGTGGGTTTGCAGTTCACAGGCCACTCTGTAGGAGTTTTCCTATCACAGCAGGGTGGGGGACCATTTCTATTACCTGGAAGAAATGTGTTGTGTGGAGAGGTGGAAAACAGACAGCGGTACTCTGCGTGTAAATTTCAAGGCAGAAGTCAGATTTCTAACCTTCAACATTTGGTGAAACAAAGAATGGTAATACAGTGGAGATTTAAAAAACATGATGAACTCCAAAGATGAACTTTGCTAGGCACTAAAAATTATGGTCTTAACAAAGAAAGAGGATTTCTAGTTTATTACAACAATTTGTAACCCACAACCTCCCCATTTTTGTCCTATTACTGCAGAGGTGTTAATGGGCCACTTCATATTGTATAGTCTCTTAGAATGTGTCTTAGCTACTTGTACTAAGGTCTGGTCTACACTGAGGTATGTCTACACTTAAAATGCAACAGCAACACAGCTGCACCACTTCAGTGTAGACACTACCTACACTGGGAAGGCTTCTTCTGTCCACATAGGTAATCGACCACCCTGAGAGGTGGTAGCTAGCTTGATGGAAGAATTCTTCCATCAACCTAGCACAGTCTACGCTAGGGGCTAGGTCAATATTGCTATGTCTCTCAGGGTGTGGATTTTTTCACACTCCTGAGAGACATAGCTCTACTGAAGTAAATTCCTAGTGTAGACCAGGCCTCAGTACCTTTCCCAGACCTGAAGATGATCTCTCTCTCTCTCTGAGTTTTACCTACGAACAGTAACAAAGAAGTGTTACTTTCCTATCTATTTTAAAATACAGTGCCATAACCCAACACCCCCACTCCTCCCACCAAACCCCCCCCCCCCAAAAAAAAAACACAACAGGACAGACCTTTTTTCGGAATTTTATTAGGGACATCCAAGCTTTGTAAATCCATCAAGTCACTGGATAGCTTTCTTTTTAAACGTGCACCAGGTAAGCTGGAGAGGATTGTTCCCAAGGACTTTTTATTGTCTTCAAAATGCAAATCCAGTACATTGTGAGAGAGAGACGAATTAGTGCTTCGAAGTACATCGGGCTCTTGGGACAGGGCTTTTGTCAATTTGAATACAGTATCCTGAAAAGAGACAAACTGCATGAAAGTCAGACAGATTTTGTTTCCTTGTTTTCTGCACTAATTCTATCCATAGAAATCATAAGACAGTAGTGTCATGGTGGCAACCTGGTAACTGATCTGAGCCAATACTAATAAGAGATACTTGCTCCAATTACCTCAGAAATAGAGGGCTATTTCTCTCATTACAATTCTCATTCTTTTCTAACCACCCCTCCTGACATATTATAATTGTGCATTCTCAAAGCACACACAGAATAACAAAAATAAAATGTTATTTAAAACATGATGGGACACCATATGAAAACAGCAATTTGGCTCTCTTAGAAAGTGGTACCCCAATCTAATTATATTAGGTAGCCTCAGGGTATGTCTACATAGCAAAGAAAAACCCACGGTTAGCCCGTGCCATTCGACTCAGGCTCGGACTGTGGGGCTATTTCCAGGTTTGGGCCCAAGCTCGGAAGTCTACACAGCAATGAAACAGCCCCAGTCCCACAAGCCCAAGTCAGCTGGCCAGCCACGGGTTAGTTTTTTTTTGTTTGTTTTTTTTTAAACTGTGTTGAGAGATCTAAATACAATTCATACTTCCTTCTATCTTTTTATCATAGTGCTCTAAAGCTAGATTCCCGCCCTAAAATTTGAGAGAGGAAAAGATGCACTAGTAATAACTAAGTTTGTATATAAACATATGCAACAATTCAAGTCAGGTAGATCGGATACAAGAAGATGCTTCAAATTTACTCTTGGTGTTAATATAGTTTGAATATTTTATTCTTTACCTCAGAGCACCCAGCAGCAGAACCATCTTCAACAGTATTTAAGCTGCTTAAAAATGCAGGTTTCAACCTTGTCCGACTAGAAAAAGGTGCAGTGAGGCTGTCATGCACATTTTCAAAGGCTGGGAAAAACATCTCACACATTATCTAGTAAATGAGAAAAAATAATTTTTTGAGATGGAGTTACAGAAACAAACGTGTGTAGTCTAAATGAAGGTTACTTACTTGTAACCAGGGTTCTTCAAGATGTACTCTGCATATTCACAGGTGTAGCCTGCACGGTTAGAACTCTAGCTAGCAGTAGCTCTTGGAGCGCTCACATGCCTTCCCCAAACCTCCTCTCAGTGAACACTCAATGTTCCAGGGAGAGGGTATAAAAGGGGGATGGCACTCCAGCTGCCTCAGTTCCTTCCCCATGCACCAAGCCCTTTGTAAGGCGGACTCCGAGACAGTGGGGAAAAACAGGTAGGGAGTGTGAATATGCTGGTTACAGGTAAGTAACCTTCATCTCTTCTTCAAGCGCCCTTGGCATATTCCCACACATGAGACAGTAGTCCTCTGATGAAGGATGGTGGGACCATGGAATTCTAATTGAATAAAGGACTGCAGAATAGCCATACCAAATATGCATCAGATCGAGATTCTACTTATGCATTTGAGTGGTCGACCTGCTCAGGTGATATACAAGGGTATTTTGTTCCCCCCATACATGAATTGTTATTGGGTGATCACCTTGTTACGAATCCCAGACACCTTGCCTGTATGCACAATTGTAGGGAACGAGCTCCCCTTTATTTCTTCAGATAATATAAACATTGTCCTATTGTCTGTCATGATCTGGCATACCCTATGTTTGACTTGAGGCAGAAGTGATTTGAGAGCCAACCTGATTGCTCTCAGTTTTAAGATACTCATATGTAGATTCTTTTCCTTTGGTGACCAGTGAGCTCTTACCAATAGATTTTTGTTTAAATGGGCACCACCCAACCCAGCATAGACGCATCAGAGATAGGTATTACTGACAGCAGGACAGACTGAAAGGTATAACCTTCACTACATTTAGAGTACATCCACCACATCAGTGCTGTTAACTTTTACGGTAGAATTACCAATTCGTAATGAACATTGTGTAAGCCAAGTTTGTAATTTCTCCTAGCCAGTGCTGCAGGTCTCATCTGAAGAGGAGTGTGTGAGTCACTGACGTGATTGATGCTAAGAGACCCAGTAACTGGGGGAGAAGGGGGAGAGAAGAGCATTGACCATTGTGGGGACTGCCAAAGATGTATAGACAACTTTATTTTAATAAACCTTTCTTCTAAAAGAAACACTTTGTTATACTCGAGTCTAATATGACCCCTATGAAAGGGATCTTTTGGGTTGCTGGATTTAGGAATGGCTTTTCCCAATTTATGCATAATCCAAGATTGGCAAAAAAGTAAAACATATTTGATCCGCATGTAAAAGGATTTCTTCCCTCAATGGACACTAACTATCCAGCTGTCTAGGTAAGGATATACATAAATCCCATTTTCTCAGATAGGCTGCCATTATAGATAGGCATTTCATAAACAGCCTTGGAGCTCTAGATGAGCCAAAGAAGATGACTATATACTGAAAATGGTCCTCTCCTACCATGAAATGAAGATATTTCCAGTGACATGGTCTTACTGAAATATGGAAATGTGTCTTAAATACAAAGCTGCAAATCGATCCTGAAGGGAAAGAGGAGAGATTGTAGAAGTTAGAGATAATATACAGAAACTAAACTTTTTGGTATTTTGACATGCAATCCACGGAGCACCACCACACCCTCTGATGGTGATGCTGCTGAAGTGTCTGACATTCTTCCCTGGAGAAGGCACCCTTCCAGAGTCTGGATCCTATTCTTGTATCTCCACTGATTCTGCCTCTTCTGGTAACAAGTCTCTTACCACTGTAGGACACCTATCAGGACTTAAGACGCACTCTCGGCTCTATACCTTTTGGATCTGATAATTGAATGTTCTCTTGGTACCAAACTGGCGAAGGTCTATTTTTATACATAGAAACATCTTGATAAGGTTAAGAAGATGGCCAGTAAGAGCACAGAACCCCAGGGGGACTTGCCAGTCAGTTCAAAGGCCCACACTCAGATCTGGTAGGAAAACCTGTCTCTAGATTGGACTTCCAATTCGTATCTTCTCTGAGCCAAGCCCTTTCTCATTTCAGATGGAACTGGAGACAGCACTCTCCTTGGCTGAATAAAGGAGAGCATGAGGGGAAGGGGGAGCGCACACACAAAAAACCCCTTTCCTAGAGACCTAGAAAGGGGTCTTAAACAGTGGGGGGCAGAGGAGAGATCCTGTCTTCAACTCTTCCCTGTGCAAGTACCTAATTGAATCTGTTACAACAAAGTGTCTGATAACTCAATTAAGCAGGTAATGGAACCAGAGCAGGATTTCATAGATGAATCTGTGCCATAACTACTATTTGTTGTGGTGCCATGTCAGTACGGGTTATTGCATCATCCTATTCTACCCCCTCATCGGTTCCTGAGCTCTTGTATTCAGGATTGGTTCCTGGAAGACCCTCTGGCAAACGGTCTCTCTCTTGAGCATCAGCTCTTTGCAAAGAGGCCGACACCAGTGAGAACCCAGAGCTCATGCTCACCCTGACAGCTGTGTCCTTTTGTCATGGATTGGCTCTAGAAACAGAGGCCAACACCACAATAGTTTTAACTCGTTGGCTCCTTTAGTACTAGGTACCAAGGTGGAGGTTTTGTCCTTTCCCACAGACTTGCTCAGAGCCGACACTGGTCTAGGAGATTGTTCAAATCTTGTACTCTCTTGGTTCTGGATTGTTAGGCTTCCTTATCCTTAAATCGCCTTCAGTCTGTTCAGTCTCTCCTTTTCAGCTCATGTTGTAAAATTCAAGCAAAATTGAGCATTCTGAAGGTGAATGTGCCCCACCTAAGCATGCCAGGCATGTGGCATGTGCATTGAACGCTAGAAACACTGCCAGACATGACATCTTTTAAAACTGGGCTTTTTATTTTTTTGTTTAGCAATCAAAGAATCCTGAAACCGAAAGATTTACAACATAAACTAATGCTAAAATTAACTAATTCTAACTATAAAATTATTAACTAGCTAGCAAGGTGCAAATCCAGGAGCACTTCCTGATCCATTCAGCAGGCCACGGTTGGAAAGAACTGAGATGGCTGGAGTGCCACACCCCTTTTATACCTGCACCCCCCAAGAACATTCGATGTTCACAGAGGTCTGAGGGACAGCGGTAGAGGCGAATGAGTGCTCCAATGGCTACTGCTAGTTAGAGTTCTGCCATTCAGGAGACACCAGTTGGGGCATTCCCATGAGTGGGAAATGCAGAGGACACTTGAAGAGCTGGTGCGGTGGGCGGGAGGGGGTCACACACTCTGCAGCTTCTCTAAGATGAACTCACTGAACACACAAGGGTTGTTTGCATCCATTCATTCCCCCTGCTCTGCTGCCCACACAATGCCCTCTCTTTTAGGGACTCCCTGAAACCCCCCCACCTCTCCTTCATGGCAGAGGCTGTGTCCCTCTGTCCCCCACAGGTCCCTCCATATGACTATCCCCATGCCAGGGTCTGTGCCCCTCCTCCTCACTCAACTCCCCCCCGCCCCAGTTCCTGCTACCCCCTACAATATTCTGTATAAGGCTCTCTTATAAAAGAGTCCAGGCTAAGGACTCTCTCCCCACACAGCAAGTTACGCTGACGATTCTGATTTCTCTGCCTGCAGCATGGGTGAGTCTCATTTTCCTGAGAATCATGCTTTTCCGGTGTTCTGATTTGCACCAACAACATTTATGTCTGTGCCCACTGATAACCTAGACCGTTCCCTGAAATTCTGGAAGTAATTATTCTATTAGATGGACACCATTAAGTTGAGGTTAGACCTCACTTCACTCAGCCTATGAGCGTCTGCAACTTGCTTCCACAGGACAGTGTTTAGGCACACAGTTTAGTAAAACTCACCTACAAGCAAGACAAGGAGGTGATCAAGGAGATAGAAGTCTCTCCCATGGCACAGTACTGTGCAATTAGATGCACTAAGGTTTTATTTGATATTGTGCCAAAATGTGTTTGTTTTTTTTATTAACATGGAATGTATCTGAATCCAAAGATTTTCCTTAGCTGTAGGGCACAACAGACCCACATACAAAAAGAGAGTGGCATGATGTAGTTACTGTACCTTTTGGGCTTCTTTCTTCATTAAGCTCCATTCAGGATTTAAGGCAACACAATAAAGAAACTCCTTCAGTGCTTCCTCAGTCCTTCCCAATCCAGAAAGAGCTTGTGCTTTCACATAATGACCCTGCATGCAAACAAAAGGTGTGTGAAACTGACATTTCCAAAGTGACATTGTAACACGAGATCAATGAACACTGCTTTTATTTTCTCAAGACACATGGCATTCTTTCAAATGGAGCAGAAGTTAGAAATAGGACAGAGAGTGGGTTGCAATGCTCTGATCTAAAAGTACAAGATGGATGCTTCCATTCCTGTTGTGGCCTTTCATGGGTTGTGGAGACCAGGAATGGAACACTGCTTTTCCTGAAATTCTTGCACAGCTCCACAAACCCTCTGGATAATGTCAAGTGATCTCATTTGAGCAAACCAATAGCTAACCCTTTTACTTCTGGACTGAGAGAGTTTGGCACCAGTCATGGGGTTCAACTTCAGATAGGGGTAGTTGGGAGACCTGCACATAGATCTGAGGCAAGAGTGGGTGGCTTCTGATGCTGCACTTGTTCTACCTATCCCTTGCAAAGAGGCATTAGTTTTTCCCCTGTTGTACTTAATGGACTCCTCCAAAATTTACCATAGAACCTGTACCCTATAACCTGTATTTCTTTCCACAATGTCTAACCTCTTTCTCCCTGCCCCTCCCCCAAAAAGTGCAGCCAGGGGTCATGTCTGAGATTTAGATAAATTTGGTTCAACAATGTGTGTGAGTTTAAAAAATTTGAAATAAACTTAGCATTTTCCTCAGAAAAGCGATGCAGTGTAGAGGGCTGGTTGAGCCACTGGGGGGAAAAATAAACGTGGAGGGAATTTCAGGAGGTGGAGCATTCCCCTACTGCCAGTGACTGACAGGTCTGGTTCTGTCCCCAAGCATGCCAACGTACCCATTTTAACAGATCAGTGGACCTTAGCATGAAGGACCAATGGATGTACACAGCAATTCCATGCACTAGCACAGATTTAAGGTTCCATCACAGACCTCGTTGTTTTATGTAGAATTTAAGCTTTCATTCAAGTTTCTAGCCGTTGGTTGCCAAAATTGCCTTCCAAAAGTGACCTGGAAAAGTTCTGTCCTCACCACAAAGAGACCCTGATACATATTTCTGTCTCTGAAGCATGAGAGTACCGTACCTTGGGCCAGAGGGGTTTGTTTTGGCAGAGTGCATCTGCATCATGGAGAGCTTGTTGACAGTTTTTCATGGTTATCCACAGTTCTGCTCGTTGTGCTATTAATGAACATTGGCAGGGAGCTGGAAAACAAAAAGAGAAGGTTAAGAACTCCACAAAGTGAAGGATAATCACGTGTAAAACATAATATCCTAGCCTGAACTTGAGTTATTCCCTCCCTCACTCCCTCCCCACAAAAAATGCTATTGCAATGGTGTATTTTATTTGTATGCTTACCTACTAGAAACAAAAAAGTCCTTCTCTTCTTCCTGTAAGCTATGTATATTCCTCTCTCAGCATGGCACTAATCAATTATTCTCATATATATAAAGTTCAGGGCCAGACTCTTAAGAATTTATGAATAGGGCTGGCAGAATTAGATTTTTATTTTTTTTTCTAATATGACAATCAATACTGATTCTTATTTAAGATTTTTTTCTCCTATTTTTAACTATTTTTATTTTCCACAGTTGCTGGGGGGAGGTCAGGTTGGGACCGTGAGGGGTTCCCAGCACCAACAGTGGGGCCCATGAAATCAGGGAGGCTGAGGTCCTGGCCCAGAGGAGCAGAGACCTTCTCTTCCCCCCTCCCCCCAGGATGAGTCCTGGCCCTGGAGGAGGCCACCCCGCTGCAGAATGGCTCTGTTCCTGGCCAACAGCCATTCTGCAGTAGGGTGGCCTCCTCCAGGGCCTCATTCTCCTCCTTGCGGTCCTGACTGGGGGGGGGGGGGGGGGGGGGGGGGGGGGGGGGTGCCAGGCCAGGACTGCAAGTCTTCCCTGCATCTTGTGCCTACCAGGATCCAGTGTCACCAACCCTGCGGCAGCACAGGGAGCCCTCTGCAACCCCACTGTCAGCTGTCATAGGAGCGAGTGGGTTCATGAGCTGGAGAGGGCTCCCTGCGCTGCCCCAGGGCTGGTGCCACCCGAACCCCACAGGCCTGCTGACTGTTGCCCATTGATTCCCCCCACCCCGAATCAATTTCAGCATCTCAGCTGAAATCCATGTTTACCAACATTTATTGACAAACTGAATCTTGAGAAGCCTAATTATGAATACGTAGCAAATAACATCCTCTGACTCTTCACAATTCTGTTGTATGCTTTGACTACCCGTTCCTTGGGGAAAGAGACCTAACGGCAGTAGTGTTAAGCACACTTCTGGGGCAATACAGACGCTCCCCCACTTACGCAAGCATTCCGTTCCGGAACACCTTGCGTAAGTTGAATTTTGCCTAAGTTGGGGACGTATACCTGACAATTACGAAAAACAAAAACGAAAGCTTACGGAACTTTTTCCGTAAGTGCGAGTTTACGTAAACCGGGGAGCGTCTGTATGTGGAAAAACTTAAATCTAAATAAACACTGCACACATTCACTGAAAAGTATAAAATGCACAGAGTAAAGGCATCCCAAACCTTATGATCCTGTTTACCACCATGCTATGTCCCTGCCATCCTCTAACCGCCACGTAAAGTAGATATGGGTCTATGATAAAAGTCTTTTAGCTAGCTGACATCTTAAGCCTTGTATACTTTGGTGGCAATTCATTCATGAATCTGATGAACTATAGATTGTAAGCCACTTAAAGATCATGGCTTCCCCTCCCCCGCCCCCCACTTCCCTAAAGACTTGGGTATATGGAGTTTAAGATGCTTAGTCCCACAGCTCTGAGGGTATGTCTACACTACCTGCTGGATTGGGGGGCAGCGATCGATCCAGCAGGGGTTGATTTATCGTATCTAGTCTAGATGCGATAAATCGACCCCCGAGCGCTCTCCCGTGGACTCCTGTACTCCACCGCCGCGAGAAGCGCAGGCAGAGTCGACAGGGGAGCGGCAGCAGTCGACTCACCACAGTGAAGACACCGCAGTAAGTAGGTCTAAATACGTCAACTTCAGCTATGTTATTCACGTAGCTGAAGTTGCGTAACTTAGATCGATTCTCCTCCCCCCCCCCCCACCAGTGTAGATCAGGCCTGAGCTAGCACATACCCGTATCTTCCCACATAATGTTTGAACTCTTCACCCTCACACTAAAGCTCTGCACAGCACTTTCCTTACTCTATTGTGTGCCATGGGCTCTGATTTTTTTATCCCTGTTACTTTTCCTTTCATGCCGTTTTAAACACTTTCCCTTTATACCTAGAATGATCTCCATTGTCTCCTCAATATGGACTTTTTCTCTCCTTGGATTTTCACTGAAGAGTTCCCTTATTTTCTCCCCAGTTACCCAACCTCAAATTTTAAAAACACTCCATTTCATACCCATTCACAATATAACTTGTATTTGTTTTAGTCCTTATCCCACTTCCTTACCCCCTTTTTGTATTTTATCTTTATTTTATGCATGTTTCCTGGCTCCCCATTTAAAGTTCCATAGCCATCACAGTTCAGTTATAAGCTTGTCTTCAGAATCACAAGAGCGTTTTTCCCTTTTAATGAAAGGAAAGCAACAATTCTGGAACACAGCAGTGCAGGGAAGGCTGAATTCAGCAGCCAATTCCCAAATAGCCAAGTACACAAGGACATGAAAATATATGAAAGGAGAGAGCGCTGCTCTTTTTCCTCCAGAAGTAGTACAAAAGTCAAGAGTTAGATCAAGGAAGACAATGACAAGTATGACAAGCTACTTCAGGATTACTACCTCGGTTTACTCTGAAATGTAAGGCATGGCCAATCTTATGAATAATGGTCTATAAATAAATGTTAGGTCAACCAGAAATAAGACTTTCCAGAACTGCTAAAGCAAAGTTTACCAAGAATATAGATTGAAGAAAAACAATTTTCTCCAGAAAGATTAGTCAAGTGGCAAGACCCAAGACTAAGCAATTGGAGTTGTGTGTGCACAACTCCAAATGAGTTCACCTGTGCACAAAACTTAGACTGAACTACTTACATTTGTAATCTGTTCTCATTCTCGCACAGCATACCGCATTGAGAGTTTAAATTTACTAACTATACAATTCAAGAATAATAGACAGATTAAAGTACTTCATGCTGGATCATATCCAGAACTAACTGTCACCAGGAAAATATATTATGGTATAAGCTGCTACTGAACTCATTCTACAACACTAAATTAAAGCTGATAAAGTAACAGTTTTGGGCAGAGGAGGGAGGAGAAAAAGGGAGTCATTCCCCAGAGTTAGAGTTTAAACTCAAATGTAGAGAATCCAGGTGGATTATTACATATCTATAAAGTACCTTAACTCCAAGGGATTGCAACCTCCTGGTACACTCATTTATAAGGGAAAATTAGAGACAAAGTTACACATTTGGCTCAACAAATGTGGAATTGATGGGTTCCAAGATGCTGAACAATAAACGATTAAATCTAAATTTAAAAAACAAAACAAAAAAACCTACACACCCACCATTTAACACAGGCAAACACAAGGGTCTTTCTTTCAAAGCTCCCATCTATCCAGCCCCTCTTCCGACAGTTGGCCAAATGGCCATATTTAAACTTAAACATTTGACATTTCTCTGGGGTTTTTTTAACCTGACTTCTACACCCTTTATGAGATCACTAAAATTGCTGCCCCAGGGGTCTGATGACATCCTGTTCACGCTTGAACAATAGTATCAAGTTGTTCAGGTTGAAGTATTCTGAGAGCACCCACCTGAATTTATTAATGAATTAGCTTCAGCTCTGCTCACATCCCCTTTGAGTTCAATTTGAAGGCATTCATCAGAATGAGTTTTACTCACATAAAGAGTGAGTAAAAAGCAAGTTTTGAGTACTCATGTGCCAGCATTCACACCAAAAACTGTTACCCTGTACCTGGGTTAGAACATTGACACAGCCTGCAGAATTCCTGAGTGCCCTGGCATACAGACAATTAAACAAGCCAGACAACTGACTGCAAATACTAAAGATAGGATCCTGTACACACATTGGGTACATTCAGGATGATTAAAGTCATTCTGACAATAATTCTTGTAGTAAATAGTTTTTCCAGGTATTAGGTGTCAGCCAAGCCACGTGTTGCTTGGAAAGGAAAAATATTTAAAGTTTCTAAAATTCTCTTAATCCTGCTCAGCTACCATTTCTCCCTGAAATATTAGAAGCAGTTTCTTCAAGTCCTTCTCCCAGTGCTAAATGAGTTACACATCCAATCAAAACAATATCATTAACCCACATGTTCAAAATTTCAGCTTAGGAAATGGTCTATTTCAAAGTCTCCATAATTGCCTAGTGTTTGCCTGAGGATTCCGAGCGGTCAAAGATGACCTGGAACTGTGTAAGAATGTCCTGATCCTTTTTATCTCAGATCTGCTTGATGCTTCATGCAGGCTTGAGGGCACAAATGAACAGATTTGGCCCAAAGGACACTACTGATCAAAAGGTTGTGATCTCTAGTTCATGGGGGACACACACACTAGAAGTGGAACACAAACACACACTTGAAGAACTGATACATTACACATACCTGGTTCAGCATACTTAGCAGTTGGTTGGCAAAAGGCAACAATATACAAAACATTTTACCTATGAGCCAGTGGAGTGTTTTTATTTTAAAAATCTCTCCCCTAAAGATAAATGCATGTTACATCACCATTCTCGTCACAGTTTAGAATTCCAGCAAGTGTGATTTGAAAGCTTCTATATCCCTTGAACTGATTCACAAGGGACTAGATAGGAGGCAGATGTTAATTATTACACAACCAGTGGAGCGCATTTCAGGCCAGTTCCCAAGAAAAACGCTGATTCTAACTTGGGAAGTTCAGTTGCAAAAGACAGCATCTTTCCTGACATACATGCAAATGTTCACAAACTAACCAAGTGATGCTTAGGATTCTAACTTGAGTGGTTGTGATGAATTTGGAACTCAGTGTACAGAAATAGTTTAGATCACTTGTTTCAATGTGCATTTCTTTGAACACTTAATATTTACTACCTAGGTTCCTTATGTCCTTCTGAATTTTCTCAGGCCTGGTCTACACTAGAAAATTAGGTCTGGTTAACTATGTTGATCAGAGGGTGTGAAAAATCCACACCCTGGAGTGGTGGTGTTAAACTGACCTAAGTCCCCATGTAGATAGTGCTAGGTTGACAGAAAAATTCTTCCGTTGACCTAGCTAGCACCTCTCGGGGAGATGGATTACCTACATCGACAGAAGAACTCCTTCTGTCGGCATAGGTAGTGTCTACACTGAAGTGTTTCAGCAGCACAGCTGTGCCTCTGTGGCCATTTAAGTGCAGACAAACCCTCAGTTTTTAAGACTTTTATCATTCACCCACTTATCCAAGTCATTAATATATGTGTACACCAGATTTAGACCACATTTTTAGAGCACCCTGTTATTAGTGTCATTCCACACTGAAGACTAACCATTTCTCGTCACTTCATTTTCTAGCTTATACATTTTTTTACAGACCAGAACTTTGTTCTTTTCACCCCATGATTACTTCTCTTAACAGTTTGCAAGGGATTTTATTAAATTCTTTTTGAAAATCCAAATAAGTTGTTTCTACCAGTTTTCCTTTGTTCGCTATTTTACTGACAAAGTGAAAAAAGTGTTACAGAACGTTAGATTGAAGAAAATTATTTACTTAAAAAAAAAAAAAGTGGTTTATTTCTACTACATCAGGCTTATCTAGGTGCTTTATACCTCCATTCTCCTCCCCTAAAACACCCCCAAAGAATCCCCACATGCTATTTCACCTAATACAGAACAAAGACTCACTGGTCTCTAGTTTTCATATCCCTCCCCCACACCCCAATTTTAGAGATTTCAGCTTTCCCCAGTCAGGAGCTATTTTAATAATACTACTACAAAGGAATTTATGGCACTCCACAGAAAGTAAAACAATACAACTCAGACTTATACCCTATGTTAAAAATACCTCCTAATCAATATAATTTGGAATGTTTTTTCTACATCAATGAATAGGTCCTCCAGGTAGCAGACTATGTATATTTAAAACTGCACTGCCATCACCACTAAAACTTGCTAATCACTGAGATAATTAACCAAGAAACAGTATAAGAGATTCTAAATTCTGCCCTGAAGAAAATCTGACATATCAAGAGGGAATGACTAGCTTCTTCCCCTTACCTTGAGATTACACCTCTAAATCTAATGAGGAAGGAAGTAGTCCTACATCAGATCAGCTACATAATTTATATATAATGTCTGCAGTCTTACCCTCAAAGATGCTAGAATGAACTTTGAACAGTGATTCCCCCCTTTAAGTACAAAGAAAGCCAGCATCAGAGAGATTCCAGAGCATTCTGGTGCAGACTTAGATTTGCTTATACTGAACATGCCCCCTCCCTTCCCCCATCAAGATCCAAATCACCCAGCACTTTTGTTGGAAGTATATTGCTCACTCTAGGAATTGTGTATGTGGAAACCCAGTTTCCCCCTATGGGAACTGAAAACAACTTGCACTTCTGGGCAGGGAGGGTGGTTTCTTTGTACAGTGCCTAGCATGATGGGACCCTGATTCCCATTGTGGCCTCTAGGTACTACTAGAGTATTAAATACCTCTCTGTGGGGAACAGTGTTTGTTCAGAGCTTTGTATACTTTAGTGCTAAGCATAATTTTCAGAGCTCAGTGGCTGTCAGTGTTACACTTCGATTTATGGAAGCTTCAGCAGTATATCTCCATTTGTATCAGTGGATACCAACATGGACTGGGGAATCAGATAGCCTTGGCCCAAAGCTGTTATAATTCAGTGAATCAAAAAAAAAAAAAAAAAACCGAACAAGCTACTAAAGAAAATCTTTTACTGCTCATACATGACCACACACTATTTTGGCTATGTAGCCAACAGAGGGAGCAAGTTACAAAACAGGGTTTGCTAAATGTTGACAATCACTGATGCTTATGAAAGCAAACGAGGCAAACAAGAACCACCATGTTTTCCTGCTCTCATGAAACAGGGCAAGGGAATTTTAATGTTGCTAAACGAAAAAAGGACAAAGCATGTCATGACTGAAGAGTAGAGAAGTTTCCAAGACCATACTTTATCTCAAAAGATTACAATACACGCAGGCTTGGCAGTATCTTTCAAGGGAAGCTACTTATTCACTGACTTCCACAAGCAGAATACCTGGCATCTCTTGCATAAGGAAGGTGGTTGTTGACCAGGCAATTTCAGTGGTAGAGCTGCATTCCTCAGAGAAACATAGCAATGATGTCTCAGAAGGAAGTGGATGTTTTAATACCATTTCTGTCCACCTCTTCCCCCATTTGAAGTTTACTTAATGAATCCCTTACTTGTAACACCCTGAGGCCTTAATCAGGACTGGGGGCTTCATCATGCTGATCACTATAAAGAAATAGCAACTATCCCTGCCCCAAAAGAGCTCTCAGACTAGTTGTAAGACCAGACATAAGTGGCTTAAAAAATATCAATTAAAAGGGGCAGGGAACGGGGTGGGGGTGGCGTGGCACCCCACAAGGGTAACAGCAGTAAAGTCAAAATTATATTAGCTAGCTAGCAGTAAACTTGATTAGTCCAATACAAATCTTTAAAAATAAAACTTTTACCATTACAAATATCCTTTGCCTATCGTTTCAAAGCTTTGCTTTCTTTGTTCTAAGATTATTCCCCCTTTCCTCCCAGAAAAAAAAAAAAAACTTTTAAAAACCTCTCCCTTTTTCGGCAGCTGACTGAATATGTTCTCCAATAAAAATGCCCTATTGCTTTATTCTCTTTTGTATTAATAGTGCTTTATGCATCTGTAAAAAGCTATACAAATAAAATATTAAGTAATGTACACAGATAAGGGTGAAATAGGCTATTAATTTGTTTTTATCATTAGAATTCATCTGTATTTTTATAACTTTATACTCTTGTTTTCTGTGAAAAAAATCATAAAACATTTGAACAGGGAAGTGAAAAAATAAGTGTGTCCTGAAATGAACTTTATAGCAAAACTAAACAAAAAAAATATGATTACAAAGTTAGGATTCGTTCAAAACTTTGCACTCCCACTCTACTTCGTCCCTTTCCCCCTTATAGCAAGAGAGATTGCAGTTAACATACTAAAAATAAAAAGGTCTTAGCCAATGACGTTCTTGTATTATTAGTACATCATGCATCATTTAATTGTACATACTACTCTGCCTAATTTAAAAAAACAAACAAACACAAACCCACTAACATTTAGTGTACTGCACAACCAATCCCATAACCTATTTGTATTTATTCCTCCTCATCCTTCATCTCCCTTGGATGTTATCTGCTTTTCCACCCACTCCTGTATCTGACCATTTTTCATTTAGGTCCTGAACCTGCAATCTAATCTATAGACTTCTGCACCCAGGTGTAACCCTATTGGCTTCGGAGGGACTCTGCAATCAGGCAGATCTGCTTGCACATGCCCAACCACAGGATCAGGTCCTTAAACTGTAAACTCTTTAGAGCAAATTCTCATCTGATATTTTCAGTAAAGTACTCAGTGCGTTTTAGACCAATAACACCTGAAATAGTATTAATGCTCTTCTGCAATCAAGCAGATTCAATTGTTAACATAGGAACAGAAATCTGCAAGAAAAAAAATCCATATGTAAAGAATCCCTGCCTCATAAAAATGAGTGGATGAGGTAGTCTCTAGGTAACCATAACTCCTACTTTAATTTATTTTTTCTGTGCACGTGCACTAGCTAAAAGGAGCAGGTTTCTGAGTCACGTTTTAAGCAAATTTGATATATAGGGCACTTAAGGAGGGGCATGAATTTCCTTTTTAGCTCAAACCCTTTCCAGAAAGGTTATCATTCATTTGAAACGTGTGCTAGAGAGACGCACGTCATTTGTTTTTTGTTTTTTTTAAATCCCACATCATTTAGTGTCATACAGGTGTTTTGTTCTGTGAGATTTCTCACAGGACTGAAAATGTGTAATCTGACAAAGGTTATACAGTGTGAAGCCCCCACTTTTGAACAGGAATTCTGTTTCTTCACTTTTTAGAACCGGCTTTCTGGCTTTAGCTAATATGGATCCTTTCTCTAACCCCCTGCAGCCTTCTACTACAGGGTGGGATGCGGACTGCTTCAAAACAGATCATTGTAGCGCCTCATACTCAGAGTTTATGTACACTGTTTTTCTGAAGCAAGGAGGGGAGCAGACTCAGAGGAAGAAAGATGAGAGCGCAATTATGATGTGAAACTTGGGACGTAGCATACAACACAGCTAACATAACTGTCAGTGGAAGTATGATTGCCCAATTCTAGGACGGCTCTGCTGAACAATTTACCTTTGTCATACTCATCTAGAGTCAGTTTCCCAACCTGGGACTCATATGTTAAAATCCAGGACTGCACTGGCTGTGAATGCATTTCCCTGTTCATACTCCATCTCTAGAAGGAGATTTGCTTCACACTTGAGGAGAAAGATATGGGAACTCAAAAAAAAAAAAAAAAAAAAAACCACCTAAATATAGTACACACAGAACCATAATTTCTCCTTTGTTAAAAAAAACGGCAACTTTTATGACTTCAAGTCTCAGCCTTTCAAGTTAATGGTTTCTGATATGAAACTTGCTGCTTCTGTTCTAGGTGAGGTTTTGACAGTGAGCTATAAAACCTGGTTGAGTCCAGAGCAGCTCCAATAACTGAACTCCACTGTAAAAGTTTACTTTGAAGTTAATGGGAACTCTCAAGTGCTCCTCTTCTGGCTCTGCTCTGTGGAGGGTTCTCTGGGCAGGGGGTGCTCTGGTTCTTAACCTGTGGCCCAAAATGATAAATAGGTTGAGAACCACTGCTATAGCACATATGAATCCTCATCATAGGCCAGGACCCCATTGTGGTAGGCATTGTACAAACACACAATAAAGAAAATGGTGCCCACCCCGAAGAACTTAAGTAGATTGTAAGTGGCAGGTCCCCTGCTTCGCACTTTAGTTGAGAGAATTCTTATGCAGGGCTCCCACCAATACCATTCCACCAAACAGATGGCTCTTGAGAGTGACCACCGCTCCTGCTGCTCCCACAGACAACTGGGGCACCGCATCACCCTCCTGCAAATTCCATTCATGAGTCAGTGCAGAGCATCATTGCTACCATCCTTGGAGTGCTCCCCTAACGCCTTCTGCCTCCAAGCTCTGTGAACACTCTCTCATCAATTCAAAAATTTTAGAGAATGTTGCCAGCATCAACAGGGACAAGCCTAGTGATTTTGGTGCAGACTGGAATACTAGAAAAGCTTGAGTCAGTGGGAAAATTGTGGGCAGAGGGGTCTAGACTTCCTAGTGCTGCATGCACAGTAATCTCTCTGGGGGCCCATATCAGAAGCAGCAGCTTAATTTGCTGCACGGGGTGACTGTCTGTAGCCTGGACTCTTACAGAAATGGGAGCCTTCCAGGAGGGTTTTATGGGGGGAGAAGCAGGGACCCAGAGGGCAGTGGAAGGGTGGAGCAGGAACCCACAAGGGAATGAGGGGAAGACATGGTGGAGATGAGGAAAACAATGGCTGGGGGTGGGAGAAGAGATGGGGAGGGGAAAGCAAGGACCTGGGGGGGAAAGGAGAAAGCAAAGGCCCTGCTGTGAGGGAAGGAGGGAGAATGAGGGCAGAGACCCTGGCATAGGAGACAAAGGGTATAAAAGAGAGGAACAGAGAACCTGACTTGAGGGAAAGGCAGGGGGTTTGTAGGGAGTGTCTGTCTGCAATAGAGAGGGATGGGAAGGAGGCACACGGGGAGTTTGTGGGGGTAATGGAGGGATGCAAGGAGCTCCTGGTGTGTGCAGTGAGCTCAGTCTACACAAGCTACAGCATGCGCAACCCCTTAGTAGAAATATCAGGAATGTGAAGTCCAGCTTTCCCTTGGAGCTCCAATTTGGGATAGCAGGAATAGGTCCTGCGAATGCTCACCTCACTGAAAGGGCAGGTGCACTGCATCTTTTACAAACATACCCTTTATTTAAAAGGTCAGCCGGTCAAGTGTATTGAACAGGGTGGATTTGATTAAAATAAAATAAATTTAAATCATGATTTAAATCACTCGTCAGGAAGACTCGATTTAATCATGGATTTCTACATAAAAGTGCATTCTTGTTAGTTGTTATAACCTTAATACATATTCTTCACAACTCAGAGATAGATGTAGGTTTCATTTTTAGAAGGCACACACTATACATTTTTAAAGTGATTAATCTGAAAAGTTTTCAAAATAAGTTTTACAGCTATATATAAAAAAATGAATGACTGGTTATTTCATTTATCAAAGGTAATTGAAGCAGATAGTTCACCTCCCAATGACTTCATAAATATCTCCAATTCAACAGGTTAATCATTAATATTTGGAGGATTTTCTTGTCATGCTGTACTAGGAGGAAAACATCACCAGTCAGACATTTAAATTGTTTTATTTAACTAAAATAACAACATTATGTATTCTGGATTTTTTTCTTCAATAGCAAACATATAATATTTTAACAAAACAAGCGTATGTCCCTCGCTTCTCACATTTATCTCCAGACTTCTTCTCCTTGTCCAGATCTATTCCGCCCCCAACAATCTTCTATTCATTGAACTTTTTGAAACTCTGCACTTTTAGAGAGAGGTAAGGGATTCACTCTGCATACACAAATTCGCAGAGGGACAATAGAGTTGAGGTCTGTTATTTCTCACCTCTATATATTAATTTATTTAAAAACATTTTTGCTGTTAACAAGCATGTTATCTCTAGAGACACAAATCCACAGTTTGAGAACTGCAAAACTAAGTATCTCTGATGCTATCTTCTAGACTGAGCACTGAGTCCCATTGGGTACATAGAAAGATTACCCTAAATAATCTATACTGGAGCCCCTGGAACCCCATAAAATTTAATCCATGAACGATTGGAACTCATACAAAACTTTTCTTAAACATTACATGAATATGTTGTCTCATACTATAGTATTAGAATTTATAATCCCTATTCCATGATGAGATATAGTTGAGCTATAATGTATCTTAATTAAAACTATCTTTAGATACGTTTTTCCGCAAAAAGCATTTTATCAAAAAAAAAAAAATCTGATTTAAATAAAAAACCATTTTTTTTATTTTATTTTTTTTAAATCATTGATTTTTATCCACCCTGGTATTGAAAATGAACAGGGACTACATTTCTTTTTTTCTCAGGCAAGTCTCTTTTTAAAATTCAAGACCATTCAATGCAAAAGTTTTTGTTTATTGTTTTCTGCTTCCACATCATGGGGCACAATGAAGAGTCAGAAGGCTGGGGAAAACAAGAGGACGAAAGAAATACGAAAAACATATTAGCCGTATGCATCCACATCTGAGATAACATGACAATTCACAAGCTACAACATCTATTAGAGACAATTTGTGGCATTAAGGGCTAGCAGGTAGGAAAGCACCAGACAAATCTACAGAGTCACTTTTGGCCAGCTTTGTCACCTGCAACTGTGGAAGTGAGAGAAGTGTTACGTGCACTACCCTGACACAATGTTCAACAGGGCCCACAAACAGGATTTTAAAATTTGTTTTACTTTTGGGAGAAAAATGCTGATTAAGTTTAAGTGTCATTTATTGTTAAAGCCCTTACTAGAAATGGTTGCTATTACATCCTCAAGTCAGTGCACTTTACACAAAGTTGCATCTAGCTCTGCTGGCCTCATGTTAGGTAAAGTTCGTGCTCATGTTCAGATATTAAGCAAATGTACAGTCTGGGTTCCAGAATGTCAATTATTGTACAAAGTCTAAGGGCCATATGCTGTCTCCAGGTAAACAAAAAGGTCTCATTAACTTCAACAAGAGCTTTGCCACACTTACCCGTGAGCAGAATTTTACACAGTTATTTTACAAGATGTGCAATCTGTTCAGGAGTTGTATGTGCAATAGGATGAATATGCTGACAATCCTAGTGAGAGGAGGTCTGAACAGCAGTATTGTACACAAGCTCCATCCTGGGAGACCATTAAAAAACTGCAGTTGTCCAGTTGAGCATGGAGAAGGAGATCATGTGGCTACTGCCACAAAACTACTGCTGTCTTGTTACCTTTGAGAAGGGTCTATTAGCCTTATTTATGAGGTACTCAGAGGCATGATAATTTGTTCTTTTGGCTTGATAGCTCAATGTTTGCTATCCAAAGAGGTTCAGAGGAACTTCTGGCAGCTGAAGGCACCAATTCCCTTTACAGTTTCCCTCCCCTGCCCTCTTCCCAGCCAGTGACCAGTCTGCTCTCGCCCTAGAGTTGATCACAGCCCAGATTCCATTCACTCCAAACTAAACCTAAAGCCAGCAGTGTGGTGTGGAACATACAGTACATCCCTTCTCAGCCCCCACAGGAATGAAACAAGACCATATGTTAACTGGGTATAATCTCCAAAATAGAGCATATTCCAGATACATACATGCAACTCAAACATTTCTAGTTTGTTAGCCATCATATATAAATTTAAGAAGGCTACACACATACAAAACCTGAAAGACAGGCAAAACATTTAACTGCTGGACTATATTGCTAGTAATTTTTGAATGTAGCTGCATACAAAAAAAGCTTATGCCATATTTAATTCCTTTTTATTCTATGCAAGGAAGTCAGATGCAATCTATGGTCACAACTGGGTTTTGTATCTTTGAATTGCACACCCCTACTCAGTCAGCTTCCTTGCTGAGTAACTGCCACCTACTTCATCCAGTAATTGCACAGTTCCTTAAAAACATACAGTAGCCCAGCTTCAAAATATATTTTTATTTCGTTACAGAAGAAGCGTTTCCTGCGTTCAGAGGACACTTTCAAGGCTCTGGAAGATGTACAGAAATACTGTATTATTCCTAAATCTAGTTATCAAGAGAGCACTTTCATCTCAGTCTCTGGGTAAGAGGAGGATGGATTTCTGTGGGTGCCATGGCAGGGGCCTTGGGCATTGTTGCACCTTGGTCCCTCACACTCTCTGCCTGCAACACAATAGTGGAGCTAGTGGAAAAGCTGATATCCCAGACCACATGTGCTTGTTAACTTGTAATAGTCCATGCCAACATTTTACAGTTTTCTGGTCATTTTACTCATACATCTGCCATTCCATTCCTCTACTCTTGTTTATGCTACTGTCTCACTACTGCTTCAAATGAAACAAGTCAGAATGAAGTAGCAGATCAGTATGAGGCAAAGTTAAATTGAACATCGGCTCTTCAATCAGCTTGAATTCCGAGAAACCCAAATCAGACAAACATCAACAGGGTTGTTTGCCACTTCAGTCACTGGAGTTAAGATCTGCTGCTGTGAATCTCACTGAAGATCCACAACATTCCGGGCCATAGGCACTGACTCCATTCCAGGACTGGAGCACCCATGGGGAAAAATTAGTGGGTGCTCTGCACCCACCGGCAGCCAAGCTCCCCACCTCACCTCCACCTCCTCCCCTGAGCGTGCTGCGTCCCCGCTCATACAGCTACTTCCCAACGCTTGCCTCTACCAAACAGCTGTAGCAAGCTCCGGGAGGGAGGGGGGAGGAGCGGGAACATGGCGCGCTCAGGGGAGGAGGCGGGGAAGAGGCAGGGCTAGGGTTTTGGGGAAGGAGTAGGAATAGGGGCAGGAAAGGGGTGGAGACCGGGGGCACAGGGGGATCGAGCACCCACAGGCGCCAGTAGAAGTCAGTGCCTATGTTCCAGCCTATGGTTCTATAGTTCAACATCTAGTAGAATACATGCAACTAAGAACTTTCTTAGAACAGTTTAGGTATACATCACTATTTTTAAAAATAGTTAGGAAAGTCCAAGGTAACTATTAAGTAATCCAGTTACACTCATGCAGTGAGGCAACTGCCTCCAAATTAGAACATATCAGTTACAATCCTGATTATTTTAACAGGGACAGCAACCTTATTTAAGTCCCAACATCTATACACACCACCAGATTTATTTTGGTAAGTAATAGGTCCCAAAAGTGGACTAAGTAGTTTATTAATGATGGAATTAGTGGATTAAAGCAAGACTTCACAATAGAAGATCAAAGTATTTCTACACATAAAAATCCACTTCTGATACTACCCCACATCAAGTCTGTTATTTCTCCTGCTCCACTCTCCACTTGAGCTGTCTGTTCTGCCCTTCTCTATGTTAGCATAGATTATTTTGTTGAGCTGTATGTTTGTTTTAGGATGAGACTTTAAAGCAGGAAGAAACAGCCTGTCACTTCTCCACAGTTAAGAGGGGGAAGGAGACTAACAAACAGCTTCTCTGGCCCAATCCATATTGGCGGCTAACAGCATCACCTGGAAGAAGTACAAATGGTGACCTCCTCTGTCTTAGTGCTTTGTCCACCACTTTGAAAAGAGGAGAAGAAAGGGAACATGTTTTCCATAGACAAGTGTCCTCCCTAGATCAAAGACACAGTGGAGGGGGAAGCAATCTTACTCAAGATAGTGATTCTCCATTGGTGATGAAGTATCTGATCTGTTTTACTTTAGTGTTCTTTTTTTGTACAGTAGGAGATTCACTGGCATACTTTCAGTTCGTGTATGTGGTGCAACAGGTTTACTTTACCTTTCTTTTGCCTGCTAATCCAGATTGTGCTTGGTCCCATCCCTCCCCCCTCTTATACCTCATCTAAACATTTCATTTTTGCATCTCCAGCTCCACTCCCTTTGAGTTTTTGGTCCTCATTTCACGACTTCATTTTAAAAAAAATTATACTATGTTGCTACAACAAAGTGAGCAGAGTACACATACTGCCCAGTAGAGAGGTTGAAATCAATTATTTTGTTCTGAGAGAGTAGTCAAGATTGTCCTGCAAAGTGAGTGTAAAGGTGGAGCAGAAAGAAAAATGCAGGATACCCACAATTTTTGTTTAATTTCCCTGTGGAAGATGTTCTGCAGAGAATGCCTTGCACGTATACTTTTTGCCTAAATAAAATGATGTGCCTGTTTGGATGGAATGGTATGCAGACTCAGGCCTGGTCCACACTAGGGGGGGGGAATCGATCTAAGATACGCAACTTCAGCTACGAGAATAGCGTAACTGAAGTTGAAGTAACTTAGATCGAATTAAAATTACTTACTTCGCGTCCTCGCGGCGCTGGATCGACGGCCGCGGCTCCCCCGTCGACTTTGCTTCCGCCTTTCGCACTGCTGGAGTTCAGCAGCCGACGGGAGAGCGATCGGGGATCGATTTATCGCGTCTACACTACACGCGATAAATCGATCCCCAATAATTCGATCGCTACCCGCCGATCCGGCAGGTAGTGTAGACGTAGCCTCAGATACATAGCTCCTCTTTGTGGGTCAAAACATGGTTTCATATTTAACAGTGCAAGACATGGAGCCCTTTGTTTTATTTACAGCCACGTCAACTTTTCTTAAGACAATAATGTAAACATTAGTAAGTTATTTCTAGCAATTAATCTTGTTGAAAGTGTAACTGTGTATGGCCAAAGGCTCACAGATCTGACCACAAACAAGTTTCTCCCATGCAACTATGACAAAGTGAAGCAGGAGTTCCAGTATATATTTTACATGAAGGACCTTTTCACCACCAGAATGAAAGGATTTTCTAGAAATGCTGCATAATGAGTCATCAACTGCAGGCAGATAAGTGTTTCATTTTGAAGTCTGATGCACTGGGTACAAAATCAATAGTGGGACTAAAAATAAGAACTACCAATTTTTATTGCGTTTACCAGCATTCATTCTCAAGCTTGCACACTGTGAAACATCGTAACAGTCTCTCTCAAAACACTTTTCATACCATTAGCAATCAAAGACTGCCTCTTCTATTTGCATGAGCCCTCTATAGCAACTACAGCAACTGTAATGGTCTTCAGTGCAATAAGTCGAGGATGCAGAACTGAGCACTCCCACACTAGCAGCCGAACACAGAAAACACCAACAAATGTCCCAAAGAGATCCTTTCTCAGAACCTACTATCACGGCAGGGACAGCCCTAACTAACAAACTTCAAGAAGAAAGGCAACAGAAATGGAAAGAATTGATTGAAGGAATAGACATGACCCACAGTAATAGGAAAGCATTGTTGACCTGTCACAGGCTGAATAATGACCCGAAGAAAAGTAGAGCAACACCACAAAAATAAGTCAATCAGGTGGCACACCGGCTTCTGCTCAACAGGAAAGCTCTGAACAAGCAGCTTACAATCCTAATTGTAGTATTTGTACTAATTGCAAACTGATCTGGAAGAAAATCATTTCAGCGTGCTGTACGCAGTAATGAACTCAATGCCGGAACAAGTCACTTGAAGAATGGCAAAGCAGCTTGACTTGACTACATATGCATGGAGCAAATTAAGCACTTTGGTCCTGCAACCACGTTATGGGTATTATGCCTTTTTAACAATTGTTCATCAACCTTTAGATTACCCAAATTATGGCGACAAGCCTGTGTAATAGCTCTATTGAAGCCAGGAAAGAATGCCTCTGACCCAAAGAACTTCAGGCCAGTATCACTCCTATGCCACCTTTATAATTGCCTTTCACGTCATATCTAACAGGATCTAATACTGCCAAATTTAGACTAGGAAAGTCCTGCACTGGCCAAATACTAAACATCCCCCAGCATGTAGAAGGATTCAAGAGAGGGATGATAACAGGCGGTGTGTTCGTAGACCTTTCAGTTGCATACGATACAGTCAGCCAACAAAACCTCCTTGCCAAAGTCTATGATACGATCCACCTAGTGCAGCTCATCCGATCTCTTCTGGAGAAGACATATTTTTACATAGCACGGTGTAAGAAATGGAGCCGCTTGAGACAACAAAATTGTCTCCCACAGGACAGTGTGCTAGCACCAACCCTCTTCAACATACACACACACACACACCAGTGACCAGCCCATACAGAGTAATACGAGGCGCTTCACACAGGCAGATCTATGCATCACGTCACAGGAGAAGGACTTTGCCATCATCTAGAACAGACTATGAGCAACATCTCAATTTACTACATCAAGAACCAGCTTCACATCAACCCAACCAAGATACAGGCGATGGCTTTTCACTTATGCCATCGAGAAGCGAAGCAGAAACTAACCACCAACTGGAATGGAATCCCACTGGCTAATCACCTGAACGCTGTCTACCTGGGGATGACCTTGGACCAAATGCTTTCCTTCAAAGCACATGTAGAGAAGGTGAAAGGGAAAGTTAGTGTCTGCAACAACATTCTTTGAAAGTTGGTCACCTCCTCAGAGTGGGGAGCTATCCAGCTACTTTGCAAACCACTGCAATTGCTGTGTGCTACTCCATAGCAGAGTATGCATGTCCAGTGTGGGAACGATCCATCCACTGTAAGAAACTAGATCCTGTCCTAAATGACAGCTGTCATGTAAAAACAGGATGTCTAAAGCCAAGACCAAAGGATAGCCTGTACTTACTGGTTGGCATTGCACCACCTGATATCAAGAGGAAGGTAGCAAGCCAAAGTGAAAGATCACAGCAGATGGCCTCCAATATGTGGTCACACAGGAGTAACCAAATGCCTTAAATCACAAAAGAGTTTTATGACCAATTTTGTGTCTTTGGATACAACAGCTGGCAAGGCACTACTGAGGTTATGGAATGAAAGATTGTATGTAGTCGGATGCACTGAAACAGATTTGTAACCCCAGGTGGACCTTCCTGGAGGGGCTGATGAAGTCTGTTTAATGTGGTGATGTCTGAACCGCCTACGTACTCAAACTGGTAGATCAAAGACTAACATGATCAAATGGGGCTACTCTAAACACTAATACAGGTATGTGTGGTGAAGTGCAGACCAGGGATCACCTGCTTGTTTGCAGATTCCTTGGGGAGACCTGTACAAAGGAGGACCTCATTGCAGTGACGGAAACAGCCATCGCTTGTGGACAGTTCTGGAAAAACGTCTAGTCTGTGACTAGGATACAAGAAGCAGTATTTTGTCTTTTTTAAGATGACAATCATTCTACTTTTGTTTTTCATTTGATCTCCACCTCCCCCCATTCTCCTCTTCTCTCCATTTCACATTACTACTGTACTGCTTGGTCCTCCATTCCCCAGGTCCTTTTCTCCTACCCCCACATGGTACCCTACCAATTGATTCCCTCCTCCCCTAGACATTTCTCTACTACTGGCAGCTCCAGACACAGAAGATAAGAATATAAGAATGGCCCTACTGGGTCAGACCAAGGATCCATCTTGCCCAGTATCCAGTCTTCCAACAGTGAACAGTGCCAGGTGCCCCAGAGGGAATGAACAGAACAGGTAATCATCAAGTGATCCATCCCAACGCTCATTCCCAGTTTCTGGCAAACAGAGGCTAGGGACACCATTCCTGCCCATCCTGGCTAATAGCCATTGATGGAGCATTCTTTTTAGGTGACAGATCTGAGGAACTGTCCCAGATTGAGGTATCATTAGAGGAGGTTTTGGAACAAATTGATAAATTAAACAGCAATAAGTCACCAGGGCCAGATGGAATTCACCCAAGAGTTCTGAAGGAATTCAAACGTGAAATTGCAGAACTACTAACTGACGTTTGTAACCTATCATTTCAATCAGCTTCTGTAGCAGATGACTGGAGGATAGCTAATGTGATGCCAATTTTTAAAAAGGGCTCCAGAGGTGATCCTGGCAATTACAGGCCTGTAAGCCTGACTTCAGTACCGGTCAAACTGGTTTAAACTATAATAAAGAACAATATTGTCAGACATATAGATAAACAATTTGTTGAGGAAGAATCAACATGGTTTTAGTAAAGGGAAATCATGCCTCATCAATCTACTAGAATTCTTTGAGGGGGTCAACAAGCATGTGGACCAAGGGGATCCAGTGGATATAGTGTACTTAGATTTTCAGAAAGCCTTTGACAAGGTCCCTCACCAAAGGCTCTTACGCAAAGTAAGCTGCCATGGGATAAGAGGGAAGGTGCTCTCATGGATTGGTAACTGGTTAAAAGATAGGAAACAAAGGGTAGGTATAAATGGTCAGTTTTCAGAGTGGAGAGAGGTAAATAGTGGTGTCCCCCAGGGGTCTGTTCTGGGACCAGTGCTATTCAACATATTCATAAATGATCTGAAAAAAGGAATAAACAGTGAGGTGGCAAAATTTGTAGATGATAACTATCTTTAGTAATTTTGTAAGACCCAGACAGACTGCAAAGAGCTACAAAAGAATCTCTCAAAACTGGGTGACTGGGCAACAAAATGGCAGATGAAATTTAATGTTGATAAATGCAAAGTAATGTACATTGGAAAGCATAATCCCAACTATACATATAAAATTATGGGGTCTAAATTAGCTGTTACCACTCAAGAAAGATCAAGATGGCGTCTGTTTCCTTTCCTCTTCCTGTGAAACACTGGCTCTTTCAAAGGCAGGTTTTTGGGGTTTTTTTTTTTAAAAGCACATGTATCTATTAAAAAGGTGCTCTTAGAGCAGCGTGATCTGCTAACTCTCCACAAATCATCAAGGAGTGGTCTGCAGACCACAGTAAGAACCGGTGTTTTAAACTATTTGCACAATTTTACAAGGCCAGAATTAATCCTTCATTTGAAATGTGTCATACTAGTGACAGTGTTACTTGGCAGTGCATTTCCAAATACAATGCCAGGTTTGTATTTATATCCCTGCAAATTCCAAATACCAGCCCTTTCTTTGAAACAAACTTTTAAGATATTGGGTATATTTTACTATCACTTTTGAGGCATAAAGGCTCACAAAACCATTTCAGAGAGAGGGAGAATGAAGAAATACTCTAGGGGCTTGTCTACACAAACTTACACCAAAATAATTAAACTGGTAATTCACACCTTTTGATATTTCAGTGCAAGTCTGTGTGTGGACACTTATTTTGATTCAAGAGTGCCCTGTTTCAATTTTGCTTATGTAAGTTAAACTACTTAAGCTATATCAAATAGGGCATTTTTCAACACAGGTTTTCAAAATAAAGTTTTCACAGGTCAAGACCAGTAGAAATGCTTCCATGACTACTAAATTTCAATAACAAGACAGTACCGGATATATTTCCATTGCTGCTTTGCTATTCCACTATTCACCGCAAAGAACAAACAGTCCCCATCTATGTTTACAAGTCAATCAACTGCAGTGCTGAGTAAGCAATGAGAACCAGTGTTAAGTGGACACAAATTGCAAAACTGACTACTCTGTCTATATTGTTCCAAGTAAAAAAAATGTAACAAATAGTACAAATACTAAATGAATTATATTGCTTCACTTTCACTATTCATTACTAGAAAGGGATGAGAATTCCCCCCCACACGCTATTAAGGAACACAATCAATTTTAAGAGTAATTTTAAGAATTTTAAGAATAATTACTGTATTAAGAACATAAGAAAAGCCGTACCGGGTCAGACCAAAGGTCCATCTAGCCCAGTATCTGTCTCCCGACAGTGGCCAATGCCAGGTGCCCCAGAGGGAGTGAACCTAACAGGCAATGATCAAGTGATCTCTCTCCTGCCATCCATCTCCATCCTCTGACGAACAGAGGCTAGGGACACCATTCTTACCCATCCTGGCTAATAGCCATTTATGGACTTAGCCACCATGAATTTATCCAGTCCCCTTTTAAACATTGTTATAGTCCTAGCCTTCACAACCTCCTCAGGTAAGGAGTTCCACAAGTTGACTGTGCGCTGCGTGAAGAAGAACTTCCTTTTATTTGTTTTAAACCTGCTGCCTATTAATTTCATTTGGTGACCCCTAGTTCTTGTATTATGGGAATAAGTAAATAACTTTTCCTTATCCACTTTCTCAACATCACTCATGATTTTATATACCTCTATCATGTCCCCCCTTAGTCTTCTCTTTTCCAAGCNCATGCAACTTGCAGGGATTTCACTTTAGTCACTGTACCTTTTAACTTTTGTCTAACTAACCCCCTCATTTTTGTATAGTTCCCCCTTTTGAAATTAAATGCCACAGTGTTGGGCAGTTGAGGTGTTCTTCCCACCACAGGGATGTTGAATGCTATTGTATTATGGTCACTATTTCCAAGCGGTCCTGCTATAGTTACCTCTTGGACCAGCTCCTGCGCTCCACTCAGGATTAAATCTAGAGTTGCCTCTCCCCTTGTGGGTTCCCGTACCAGCTGCTCCATGAAGCAGTCATTTAAAGTATCGAGAAATTTTATCTCTGCATTTCGTCCTGAAGTGAAATGTTCCCAGTCAATATGGGGATAATTGAAATCCCCCACTATTATTGGGTTCTTAATTTTGATAGCCTCTCTAATTTCCCTTAGCATTTCATCATCACTATTACTGTCCTGGTCAGGTGGTCGATAATAGATCCCTAATGTTATATTTTTACTAGAGCATGAAATTTCTATCCATAGAGACTCTATGGAACATGTGGATTCGCTTAAGATTTTTACTTCATTTGAATCTACACTTTCTTTCACATATAGTGCCACTCCTCCCCCTGCACGGCCTGTTCTGTCCTTCCGATATATTTTGTACCCCGGAATGATTGTGTCCCACTGATTGCTCTCAGTCCACCAGGTTTCTGTGATGCCTATTATATCTATATCCTCCTTCATCACAAGGCACTCTAGTTCACCCATCTTATTATTTAGACTTCTGGCATTTGTGTACAAAGTACTAAAGTATTAAAGTAGACTAGACTCAGGGCCGGCTCCAGGCACCAGTTTAACAAGCTGGTGCTTGGGGCGGCCACTCAGGAGAGGGGCGGCACGTCCAGGTATTCGGCGGCAATTCGGCGGAGGGTCCCTCACTCCCGCTCGGAGCGAAGGACCTCCCGCCGAATTGCTGCCGCAGATTGCGATCGCGGCTTTTTTTTTTTTTGGCTGCCTGGGGCGGCAAAAACCCTGGAGCCGGCGCTGACTAGACTGTATCTAGACTTCTAACTAACTAAAAAGAAGTTAGCCTCTTATTTCACTTCATTTGACAGCACCTTGAGTTTCCCCATAATATATATATATATATATACATACACACACACACACACACACCATTTGCATGGATCTTTTACACACCAACAGGAGAAAGGTTTTATTGTTGTTGCTGTTCTATTTTTAAAGGAAAATGTGATGGTAAAGCCCTTGAAACTGTCAGGACAACTCAAGGCCAGGTGTAGCATCAAAAATTGTGTAACTCATTTACACTGACTAGGATTTCAGGTTGATTTCCTCTATATATTTACAGCGTAGCAGAGTTTGGCAAAGCAGAAAGCACCCACCCTCTTCTCTGGCTGCTGCCCAGGTGCCCCCCAAAATATACTGTGACAACAGCAGCATGCGGTACTGCAGGAGCATGATGGAAAGGGGGAGGTAACGGAGAAGGTAAGGGTGCTAAAGAANTACTAAAGTATTAAAGTAGACTAGACTCAGGGCCGGCTCCAGGCACCAGTTTAACAAGCTGGTGCTTGGGGCGGCCACTCAGGAGAGGGGCGGCACGTCCAGGTATTCGGCGGCAATTCGGCGGAGGGTCCCTCACTCCCGCTCGGAGCGAAGGACCTCCCGCCGAATTGCTGCCGCAGATTGCGATCGCGGCTTTTTTTTTTTTTGGCTGCCTGGGGCGGCAAAAACCCTGGAGCCGGCGCTGACTAGACTGTATCTAGACTTCTAACTAACTAAAAAGAAGTTAGCCTCTTATTTCACTTCATTTGACAGCACCTTGAGTTTCCCCATAATATATATATATATATATACATACACACACACACACACACACCATTTGCATGGATCTTTTACACACCAACAGGAGAAAGGTTTTATTGTTGTTGCTGTTCTATTTTTAAAGGAAAATGTGATGGTAAAGCCCTTGAAACTGTCAGGACAACTCAAGGCCAGGTGTAGCATCAAAAATTGTGTAACTCATTTACACTGACTAGGATTTCAGGTTGATTTCCTCTATATATTTACAGCGTAGCAGAGTTTGGCAAAGCAGAAAGCACCCACCCTCTTCTCTGGCTGCTGCCCAGGTGCCCCCCAAAATATACTGTGACAACAGCAGCATGCGGTACTGCAGGAGCATGATGGAAAGGGGGAGGTAACGGAGAAGGTAAGGGTGCTAAAGAATTTAACAGTCAAAGAACCATTCTAGCCTCTTAACACATACACCTTGTGTCCACATAAAGGACCTGTTCAAACAGGTATACGTGCATGCGGGTCTATAAGGGATCACTGCAAACCCTTTTATTGCCAGAGTGCACCTAGGCTAGCTGAAGCGGTTCAACCACTCCACTCCCTGGAGTACACGGGGGGTCGTCACTAATCTCCCAGAATCCACTGCGTTGTGCCCGGCCTCTGGAACAGGGAGCCAGAGGGCACGACAAGGGAAATGGTTTAGGCTACACTTAGAACCAGCCAGTAGCAGCAGCAGCACGCGCCGCTTGAACACACTGACCCACGTGGACTTAACACAGTGCAGTGCGGCGAGCCCCGAGGCAGCGCCTAGAGACAAAGGACACTGGGGGAGGCCGGGCCGGGGGCTGCTGCTGCAGCCTGGCCGAGGGCAGGGAGCGGGGCAGCCACGCGGGGAAGGAGGCCGGGGCTGGGCGNTGAAGTTCCTGGGCTGTTGCTTCTCACTGATCCCTTTTCACAGTCGCTCAGCTTATATGTAAAATGGTGCTTTTTCTTTACCAACCTGCCAGCCCCTGCCAACTCAGTTTGGGATCTGAAAGTCATGTTTTATGGGTGGTGCAGCGGCAGCGGTAAAAGATAATGCACCCGGAGCTTAGTTAAAAGCAGTTGATGCGTGAGTCAGAATGGAAACCAGCTATTTCTGCAGGGCTAACAGGAGTAAAAAGGAGACAGGATTTACTTTAGTCTATAACAGGGGTCGGCAACCTTTC
>QXTE01000137.1:202399-228079 GCA_003942145.1 Platysternon megacephalum
CACACACACACACAATTTGTGAAAAGAGCAGCTTGAAGTTCCTGGGCTGTTGCTTCTCACTGATCCCTTTTCACAGTCGCTCAGCTTATATGTAAAATGGTGCTTTTTCTTTACCAACCTGCCAGCCCCTGCCAACTCAGTTTGGGATCTGAAAGTCATGTTTTATGGGTGGTGCAGCGGCAGCGGTAAAAGATAATGCACCCGGAGCTTAGTTAAAAGCAGTTGATGCGTGAGTCAGAATGGAAACCAGCTATTTCTGCAGGGCTAACAGGAGTAAAAAGGAGACAGGATTTACTTTAGTCTATAACAGGGGTCGGCAACCTTTCAGAAGTGATGTGCTGAGTCTTCATTTATTCACTCTAATTTAAGGTTTCACGTGCCAGTAATACATTTTAACGTTTTTAGAAGGTCTCTTTCTATAAGTCTATAATATATAACTAAACTATTGTTGTATGGAAAGTAAATAAGGTTTTTAAAATGTTTAAGAAGCTTCATTTAAAATTAAATTAAAACGCAGAGCCCCCCAGACTGGTGGCCAGGACCCCAGGCAGTGTGGGTGCCACTGAAAATCAGCTCGTGTGCCGCCTTCGGCACGCGTGCCATAGGTTGCCTACCCCTGGTCTATAGTGCATGCAGAAATTATTCTGAGGAACAAGGAGCAGATCAGATAAGTAAGAAAGTGCCATTTTTCATAGTCACTTTTCCAAGTACAACTGCACAATAGAAGGTGTATTTGCCAATTTCCCTAAGACAAATTCCCAACCAACAGCCTTTCTGCTCATGGCCCCACCTCTTTACTGGCCAGCAGTTATAGGTCTGATCTGTCTTCAGCTCTGTCAGTTTCCTGCATTCCTGCAACTCTTGCACCATTAACATTGTCAGTAAAGTCATCTTGACCTACTAGCACTGCTCATTATTCACACCCTCACTGGCTCTAGGCTACTAGTGTGCAAAAGCTTATCTTGGTATCCTTTGAAAGTTTCATCAATCCCTTTCCGGGGAGCTTTACTTGCCCTGTTGTGATAAGACGTTAATGCAGGATTGAACACCATTGCTCCCATTTTGTTGAAGAGAGCAGGCTGGGCACACTCTATTCACATGCTCCACTTACTACATCTTCTAGGCAGAAGGTGATAGAGCATTTTTGTTCCACTATGTTGTGGTGCATCTTGGCAAGGACCAGTCAGGAGATCTTGGGAGGCTGATGATGATGGGATCAACCACAAGCATCTCGGTTGAGCCGTTTCTCAGAGTTATCCTCTGGCTCCTGGGATTCTGAGCTGGAGTGGCAGAACTTTTGCTGATTCCTGCCTCCTGCTCCATCCTTGGTTCCTAGCAAAGGGACCCTTTCTGACAACTCTCTTTACTCTTCTGGAAAGGGGGAGGCAGGCACACCACTGATTTCTCTAAATGTCTTGTAGTTGCTCTGGGATGGCTATACATCTCAGCTGCAAGGCTGTCTATCTTGATACAAGTTTTTTGCTACCAATACTAACCCACGTGACAGTAGTGAACAATAACTATTCTACTAATTTAGATGGAAAGGTGTTAACATGACACTATCCATATTTAAACAAGTTTCGGTATACAGAGACCTCAGCCTGCTTAGTACCATGGCAAACATCATTACAATGTTTGACCTTTTATTAAAGATACAAAAAAGAAGGGAACACTTAAAGCATTTGAAATGTTAATTATTTAAATAAGGCTTTCATTTTAACAATGTACCTTGTTCTCTTTCCCTTTACCTGGAGAGAGATTTTAGAAGACACTCCCTCTTCCCCCATCTGAAAGACTTTTAGATGGTAATAACTGTCTTTTTGGGGGGAAAGAGAACAAGTTATTTGATGTGGACTGCAGCTCTTGTTGAAGTCTGATCCCCTTTCCTAAAAGACAAACAAAGACAAACACACACAAAGGGGAGAGAAATGAACAGCAGGGATAGTGTAGTGTCTGGTGTTGAACTCTCATTTGTAACCTCACTGCTGGAGAAACACAGGCACAGTTTCTAATCCAGTGGTTCTCAAACTTTTTTTTCCGCGGACCACTTGAAAATTGCTGAGGGTCTCGGCGGACCACTTAATGATCTTTCCAAATGTTGTTTGTACCATTAGCTAACTATTGTAAAGCGCTTTGGATAAAAGCTGTATAAAAACAAACTTAATAATTAACGTTTTTGGGTTCTACAAATAAAAGCACACAACTCGTATTTTAATATCAGTAGTCTTACCTTTCTAATGCGATGAATGTGCCCTCTCTCCCCTGCCACGGCAGCCCCCGAGCTGCGGCTGGGAAGGAGGGGGGGGTCTCTCCCTCTCCATGGCAGCCCCCAAACGGGCTGAGAAGGAGGGGAGGTCTCTCCCTCTCTCCCCCAACTGCAGCAGCCCCTGAGCTGGGGCTGGGAAGGAGAGGGGGGGGGTCTCTCCCCCACCACAGCAGCCACAGAGCTGAGGCTGGGAAGGAGGGCCATCTCTCCCTGGCAGCCGCAGCCCTGGAGCTCGGGAACGTCGCCTCTTTGTCTGGCCACCTGCATGCCCCAAATTCCCCCCCCCCTTCTCACCCCACTGCCCCCTCCCACCTACCCCCTATTCCCCCCAAGGCCACCACCTCACCTTACATGTGCGTCTTCTCCACGGTCCAGGCACCTAATTAGTGGAGCCCCACTTGCGCAGCTCTACTAATTAGGTGGCTGGCCCTTCATTGTCTTGTGTGCAGCCGCCCAGGCGCACACCTTAAAGGGAACTGTCCGTGGACCACCTGAATGGAGCTCACAGACCACTGGTGGTCAGCGGACTACAGTTTGAGAACCTCTGCTCTAATCAGCTACTCTGAGACCTGGCGAAGTTGTACTTGTGTCAGGCTGTTAAGGGCATTGCTTTTAGTTGCCTGTCTAGTCACTGGCTTACAGCAGCGTTACAAAATATACAGTCTTGGCTGGTTAAGCCAGACTTTTATTAGACAAAAGGAGGGAAAAGAAGAGAGATATTCTTATTAGACAGAAGGAGGAAAAAGAAGAGAGAAGAGAGGAAAGAAATAAGGTGGGGAAGAAAAAGGACACACAAGGGGTGTATGTCTGAAAAAGACTCACATCCCAAGTGGTAGTTGGGATTTAGCCAACACAGATGGAGGTGGCATCTGCGTCCCTCGGTCTGGTCAGAGTATCATGATCAACGATGAAGGCCTAATGGTGTTATGGTAGATCCCAGGGTCCGAGTAGACGGTGTGGGTGGCAGTCATGATGCTAAAGCTCACTGCTGCAATTTTTGGTGGACAGCTTCTTCTGCTACTTTCCCCCAAAAAGCATTTTCTTTTTAAGAACCCCAAAACGAGTGATGAGTGGAATAATCCATTACTTCATTATTTTGTCCCCCAATAGGTTTAATTTCCAAACACATCAATTTTGGTGCATTGATTTCAAGTCCCACACTTCTCTTGTTTACCCGACATGATCTTAACACATTCCTCTAGTTATATCAGTATGCTTTTTTGTTTGGACTGTTCAGTATTTCTGTCTTCCTTTTGTACCTTTTCCCATCAACATTTATTGTTATATGTTATTGGAATATTTTTTTTAACTTTTTATTCACTCTCCCACATTTAGGCTCACAAGTGGGATAAATTTGTAGGCCCAATTATTACAGCATATTCCAGTCATTGAATTTGCTGCTGTTTTATGTGATGACTAACTGGAATGGCTGCAAGTCTTTTCTCATCCTTACTTGCTGAGTACTCTCCAGGAGTGCCTTTCACTAAATCCAGTTTTCCAAAGCCCTTTAATTAGTAACATAATCAACATTCTCCTAATTTATTCTCCTGGGATGTAACGTCTATTTTATTAAGACAGCCTCTTGCTACTTGTCAGAGAACAAAATTATCTTTCTGCAATCTGACTGCCTTATATTCCTCCCTGTTTTTCCTGTACCGAGCTCAACCATTACTAATGTCTGAACACACTTGCCTTTTTCTCTCACTTTTGGTACTCTGTTCATCTCTCCCCAGTGTTGTGGGGAAGAAATATCTCATTCTTAAATATCTCTTGATGGCTAGATTCACAACCACCAGACTTAGGTGCCCTGCCATCCAGTGACATTCCCAGACAAGAGCTAGGTCCCTAGCCTCTCCCCCCTCCCATTCATTGTATGGGGAGAGTTAGGCACCCAAGAAAGGGACTCTTAAAAGCCAGCAAGCTAAAAAGAGTGCCTAAGCTAGCCAGCAGTGACATGCAGAAGAAAGGGGCAGGGCTTAGGGCTCAGATCCACAGACAGCTAAACACTTAAGTGACAGACAAGGCTCTAGAAGGAAACTATCTCAAATCAGGATTCACAGCCATAAACCCTCCTGGAGATGGGTGTCTAAGCCAGGGCAGCCTTTGTGAAAAAAACCGAGGGAGAGAGATCCCCATCCATACACCCATTTATAGCCCAGTGGTTAGGGCACCCACTTGGGCTATGGGAGACCTGTTTTCAAATCCTTACTCTACCTGATTTAAAACAGGGACTTGAACCGAGGTCTCCCACTTCCCACCAAGGTGCTCTGGTGTGGGTCTTACTTTTTCCCATTTAAACTGTTCCACTTTGTATAAACAACTAAATATTCCTTGGGAAGGAAAAAGAAAAGGAGAGCTTGACTCTATAGCCCAGGAGAGTCGGGTTCAAAACCCTATTCCAGCAAATGCTGAATTATTTATACAAAGGAGAACAGCTCCAACAGGAGAGGTTGAGAAAGACCCCACCCCTCACTCACCTGGGATGTATGAGATCAGAGTTCAAGTGTCTCTGCCAAATCAGGCAGAGTAAGGATCCCAGCTGAGTGCCCTAATCACTCTGGGTCCAATAACACTAGCCAGCCCCCCCAGATTCTCACCCCCAGAAGTCAGTTGTGTGGGTTATTAGGCATGTGCCTACTGGATCAGGCCCTGCATTTCAGAGAGGCAAGGAAATGCCTTGTTTGTGAATCCTGCTGCAACTTAGGTGTGAGGGCGCCGAGTTGCTTGGCAGCATCAGGACTGAAGTGGTTTTGCCCATGCCCACCAGTGAAAACTTGGCATTTAGGGAATTTAGGCACCTTACAGGGTTAGGTGGCAGCTGAGCAGGGGGGGCTGAGAATGATATTGACACCTAATTTTCATATTTAG
The DNA here is from genome assembly GCA_003942145.1 of Platysternon megacephalum. Classification (NCBI taxonomy): domain Eukaryota; kingdom Metazoa; phylum Chordata; order Testudines; family Platysternidae; genus Platysternon; species Platysternon megacephalum. The sequence continues at coordinate 207,534 of QXTE01000137.1, forward strand.
GCACCTAATAAAACAGTTAAGTGCCCAAGTCCCTTTGTGAATCAAGTCCTGTGGACCTAGTGATGGCAGAGCCTATTTCCCTGCATTGTGTTCTACTCCTCAACTGCTGTTTCCCAACTGCCACCGATGTCTTGCTATGCCATGCCATGCCATGCCATGCCAGTAAGAATTAGCTCACTCCAACAGCTCAGCTTAAAGGAGCATATGTAAACCCCATAAATTGGGTGTTCTTTGAACACTTCTCACTTCTGTTTCAGCTTTTGAGTAAAATCCTTTCCCTGAAAAATCTTCCTGGAGAGCAGGTTATAGCAGACAGTAGTAGTTTGAATAAAACGTGTGTCAGAGAGGAAAGCTGATGGTCTGATGGGAATCTGGTGAAATGGATGAGGGATAACAGCAAAAGGAAGGGAGAAGAGAGCTGCCACTAGTTGAGGAGCTAACCAGGAGATAAATCTGGAGGCGATGGTGCTATAGGAACCAGATAGTCATAGATGGAAAAAACTGTATTTAGTCCTAACAGTTTTCAAAGTAGATTGATATTCTAAAGCAAACAAAAATACATTAAAGGGGAGACAATAGGTTCATTAATTATTTTGTTAACAACCCCTCCTCCTTGTAATTAAACAAAGAAAAGAGAAATAATAGTTGGTCAGTCAGCTTAGTGGCCACCTGAGCAGGGTTATTTGTTCACAGTTAATAAGCACATCAAGAAGAAATCCTGTCAGGAGTTTGGGACCAAGGGTGCCATGAAGCTGTGTGCTCCAGCCCTATGACAACTTGAATCATTAGGAAACCAGGTTCACAAGTACTTCATCACACACACACACAAACCCCAGTAAACCAAGAGTAATTTGTGGTTAAAGCCCCAGGGCATGTTTCAATAAATCTCTACTCTTCTACAGTCTCTAATTAAAATTTGACCCTGACTGCAACTGTGAAATTAAGCTGAACTTTTAATGTATTTTAACTGGAGCCATTCTATAGGGTTAAGATATAGCCTACTATAGGGGACCAAACACATGAGTCCACACCCATTGAAGTCAATGATATTGACTTCCGTGGGGCTGGATCAAGGCCTTAGAGCCCAATTCTGCCAAAATTAGCCATCACAGTGGTGGGGCCTTGGAAGCTGCTCCCTATTTCCTCTCAGTAGTGGCTTCATAATGCTAGTTCAAGCGTTAAACATCTGCATGCGTCTCCCTACTTTCTAAGAAGAGAGTCACAGAGGCCTATGCCACTAGTTTATTCATAGTTAAATTAGCCACTTCATAGTTAATGGGAACCTAGCATCAACCTATCGCCCCCCTATTTTCAAATTTCCCACACCCAGCTTCCCCCTAACAAACTAATCCCCTGAGCTTTCCTGTGCCACATATTATCCCAGAGTATAGTTGTTCTTGAAAAGTTTTGGGGAGCAAGATTGGAAAAGAAACTTCAAAATTACACAGTTTAAGAATTTCAAAGCGCTGGATTTTTTTGAACATTTAACTTTTTTTTAACTCCAAAATGGCATTAGCCCACAAACTCCAAATATGTTTTGTTTTGTTGGCCTTGTGGAGGCAGTCTGCTTTTTATTGGCTGACAAAAGTTAATCGGGGAATTACAAACATATGTCATATTACACACACACAACCTACATTAAACGAACATTATTAAGGTTACAAAGTCAAATGCCCAAAAGTTAGGAAAGTTAAGGTTGTTTGTGCAAGTTAAGGTTGTTTGTGCAAGTAAAATTTTAATTCAGCACCCTTTTGCATATACATTATGGTACTGTCTTTACAGTCTTTCCTAACTTTTGACATTGCGACCTTAATAATGCTTGACATTAATAATGATTGACATTGCGACCTTAATAATGCTCTTTAAACAGTTTGTGTGTATGTAATTCTCTAGATGTTTAACAGAGCAAGCTGAAAAACAGAAATGTCATCCTATTTACACCCATATGAGTCCTCAGTAAGGTTGGGACCTTTGGATCCACCACAGCGACCTCTGCTGCTTGAGCTACAGAGTAACTGACAATTGTAGTAGGTTGGCATCCACGATGAGAGCCAGCACTAGAGGGGGACATGACGCACACTCTGCCTGTGGGTTTCACAGATAGGTGCTGACAGTAGAGGAATCTCGGGTTAAAGTCCAGACTCTGGAGGGAAGTGTGCTCTAGTGGACACAGAGTGTTCTTCCCATTTCTCCCAAGCATGATTCCCTTGGCCCCAATCCCTCCAACCTTACCTTGTCACAGTTGTCTCTTCACCACTCCAGGTGCCTTGTCCCAACCTCATTCTCCTTGCCTATCCAGTCCCCAGGCTTCTCATCCCAGTCCTGGTCTGCTCATCCAATCAGCCCTAGTCATGGCCTCTGGGTTTGCTGCCTGAGTACCAGTCTCTACCCCTTACCATACCATGTCCAGTCTCATTGTCCAGCCACTCCCAGTTCCCCCCTCCCAGCTCCTCATCAATCGGTCTCTCCCTTCCCCACACTGGCTCCCAGTCCCAGTCTCCCTCCCTGGGCTCCCCATCCAATCTCAATCTCCCCTACACTCACTCCCCAACTCTTTGCCCCCGTCTTCCAACTCCCAAGCTCCTTACCCCCATATCTTTATCCAGCCAATCCCAGTTCTCTCCTCTCCCCCCAGCTCCTCATCCAATCTCAGTGTCATCCAACTTCCCCACCCCACCCAGCCAACTGGCTCTCCAGTCTCATTGCCCAACCACTTCCAGAGAGAGTATCATTTTTTAAAGTTGGTGGGTGGGTAGGATGTTAGCTGGAATCTACTGAAGCACACTTTTTACCTACTTTTAAAGCAAAGGTTGTATGGGGTGGGGGCAGTGAGGGGAGGTGGATGTAGCAATCCATTTTACGGAAATGATGACGGAAACTACTAAGTATGTTTGTTCAGGGAGTCTCTTCTGCCTCCCTCACAACATCCTACCTAACATGGGGTCAGAGTCTTCCCAGGCTAACATGAGTCAAATAGAGAAGAAATCTAAAGGGGATACACCCTGAATGAAGTATTCATTGGGTTGACAACTTTAGGATTAGAGCTGTCAGCAAGGAAGTCGAAGATGGCCAACATGACCTGAAAATTATTACTAACAACCTGTCATATAAAAGATACAAATCAATGGGAGCACCCTATTGGGTTGACATTCAGATGAAGCTTCCTGCCTGCAAGATTGCTTATGGGTGGGGCAGAAGAGTCCCCATTCTTCCCAGGTAAGTGCAGGGAGCCAGTCAGTTTTCCAGCAAAGAGTTACACAGAAGAGTTATGTCGGCCCTAGGGCATGCTGGGTTGGGAGACACTCTGATACCACACCACAGGGAGCTGTGGGAGGCAGGTAGTACATTTTAAATGAAGTCTCTTGTCCTCTGAGCAGCTCCACAACACTCCGCCATGGAGTTAGGGAGCTTTCACCCCTCTGTGCTGGGTCACTTTCTGCTGAATAGACCAGTCTCCTTAAAAAACCAGAACCCATAGCTTTCTGGGATGTTTATGGACTGGAAGGCCATAGATATTTTCTGTTATAATGGGCCCCAGATCTATAAAAATAAATACATTATCACTTTTGCTAATGTGCTCTGTATTTCATCTTGTTGCTTGTACTTTCCAGATCTTCTGCATGCCCACAGGCAGCGATACCCAGGTGGAGGGTTCTCTTGTATAAGTTGTCTATCATAAGCATCACCTAGGAAAACATGGGCAACTGTTTAGTTAATGGTTAACTAGGGAGCTTTTCCAAAGGAGTCCAAAACCACACACTCAAGTACATTGTTGAACAGAAAGATTTAAGCACATGCTTAAATACTTTGCTGAACTGGTGCTTGAGAGATGAATAGTTGTAGGAGACATCTAGTGGTGTTCAGTAATAGATGTTCACATGTATGGAATATTGTATACAGACTCATTAACAATGAAGGGAAGCTGACTGATCTTGAAATAAAGACAATGGAAGGGCACACTACCAATCCAGCTTAATTTAAAAATATAGCCAGGTAGAAGACATGACTTCTCCATACTTCTCAACCTGCCAAGGCTCAAATGTGGGATGTAATCTGTGGCAAAGACTCAAAATAAAGGATAAAAAATTATTAGCTTAAGCAACTGAAAATGTTGTGGAATTAATTCATTCCTATAGCATACATCAGTGGTTTGCAGCCAGAGGTACGAATACCCCTAGGGGTACACAGAGGTCTTCCAGAGGGTACATCAACTTATCTAGATATTTGCCTAGTTTTACAAGAAGCTACAGAAAAAGCACTAACAAAGTCAGTACGAACTAAAATTTCATACAATGACTTGTTTACACTGCTCTATATACTATACACTGAAATGTGAGTACAATATTTTTATTCCAATTGATTTATTTTATAAATATATAAGCAATTTTTCAGTACTAGTGTGCTGTGGCATTTCTGTATTTTTATGTCTGATTTTGTAAGCAAGTAGTTTTTAAGTGAGGTCAAACTTGGGGGGTACACAAGATCAATCAGACTCTTGAAAGGGGTACAGTAGTCTGGAAAGGCTGAGAGCCACTGGCATACATAACTCTATAACTTTAGCATAATGATTTATTTCCAATGTAAATAATTTTCAACAATAAAACTGAGGGGACATCAACTTTGTGTGGAACATATGGAATGCTACAAATATCCTTCATTTCAACTGTAAGTATAGCTGTAATGTAAGGCTTTTGATTGGGGGTGTGGAAGAGTAAGCAGTTTGGACAACTCCCCACTAACCATTCTAGGCCTACACAGGGAATAAAAATATTATAACATCTCCGTGTACTTTCCTTTTGCGGTTTGACAGGGTGGCCAAGTCTTCCATGTCTGTTTGCCCCTCACGCCCTCATGTCATAAGCAGATTTCTTTGCCTTACTTCAGCTGTAGGGAAGGGGAAAGTGACCCAATACATAGGTAAAGGAACAAAGATATAGGGCTTCCCCAGAGTCTGGGGTACTCCAAACATGAGACCATCCCAGATCCTATTGCACACTTACAACTCAATGGAAAGGCTACCGGCAGTACACAAGCTCCCCCACCACAAAAAGACAGATGGGGTCCAGATTTGACATTAAGGTAAAGAGATAGATCTTTGAGAAGCACTATGGGTCCAGGTCCCTCCTGTGATCTGAGGTTGATTTCCTGAGTCTCTCTGCTTCCCCTTCCACACATGGCTACCCTCCATGGAAAAGCTGGGCAGGGCTGAATGGAACCTACAGAAAGCTCAGGCTCATGTACAATTGCAGAACTGTCCCAGGAGTAGAACTGTCTTTGCCATATAGACATTAGTTTATGGTCAGGTGAATATACGTCACTAATAAGACTGAATATCTAGGGCTTCTCAGCATGCTTTCCGAATATAGGACATAACTATCTTCTCAAGTGTTCTCTTGCATTCTTAACTTTCATATATTTATATTTCCCTTCTTATTTTTCAGTCCTGAGCATTGTACCCATTTTTTAAGAGAGACCAATTGGTTAAACACACAGAACCAGCAGTAGAAAAGATAGAAAAAAATCAAAAACACCACATTTTAACTTGAATCAGAAGAGCATCTGTGCCTTGCTTCAGTTATTAAAACCCAGGAATTACACAGTATGCCAGCACAATTCTGTATGTTTGTACACTCAGGGCTATGTGCTGTTACTTTCGAGATCATGGAAGTATGTACTGGTTTTACCCTCTAGTAGTTGGAGGTGACAGATTTCTATAATTTACATGTAGAGGACCAAATTCTACTTTATTTATATCTAGGCAATGCCTTTCATTTCAGTAGGGTCACATGGGGTTAACCAAAGGAGAATTTTGACCTAGAATCATTACTTGGGGTTTGTTTTCCTACCTGAAAATTCTTAACTTCCAATAAATCTTTTAGTCCAGCATAAAAAGACGTACAATATAAATGATAGGCAGACTAATATGCAGATTGTTGTTTGCCTGTAGGAGACTTGTTTGTCCCCTTATGTTATGTTGCTAAAATAAGTACAATAGAACCTCAGAGTTACGAACTGACTGGTCAACCAGACACCTCATTTGGACCTGGAAGTACATAATCAGGCAGCAGAGACAAAAAAAGTAAATATTGTACAGTACTGTGTTAAATGTAAACTACTAAAAAACTAAAGGGAAAGTTTATAAAAAGATTTGACAAGGTAAGGAAACTGTTTCTGTGCTTGTTTCATTTAAATTAAGATGGTTAAAAGCAAGATTTTATTTCTGCATAATGAAGTTTCAAAGCTATATTCAGTCAATGTTAAGTTGTAAACTTTTGAAAGAACAACCATAGCTTTTTGTTCAGAATTATGAACATTTCAGAGTTACAAACAACTTCCATTCCCGAGGTGTTTGTTACTCTGAGGTTCTACTGTATTCCTATAAATGTTCTTCAGAAGATGACGTTGTTTCAGTGAACTCACAGATACAGCATTTACAAAAAATCACATTGCAGGGAGCACAGGGAATATTTTACAGCACTGACAAATAAAAAAACAGGAGGTTATATTTCAGCAGCAGGTAGGGTCACACTTCTGTGGGTGCAATCCAGACCAGTAAGGGGTTGCATCACCACTTGCCCTGCAACCTTGGTTGCCTTACAGTGCTTTGCTGCTTTAGCTCCCAGCCTGGGATGCTCAACCAGCCTACATGGATGCAAGTCACACCCTGAAGAGTCTGTGTGCTAGTCAGCCCTGGTTTAGCAGGTCTGACCCCAGCAGCCTGTCTACAGCCCCACAGCGGCTCCCAACAACCTTCATTATAACCAGCAAGGTGACCCCAACACACTCCCAGTCCCAAATTTTCCCCAGACCATGTGCCCTGAAGTGTCCAGCCCTCTCTTGGACAGCTCAGAGAACTGATATGGTTCATTGCTTCTTTAAAGAGATAAAAGCACATCCTTCCCTTCAAACACAGCGCTGAGTTAGTTTATAGTAAAAATACAACAAATTTGAAAACAACAGGACATAAGTTATGTGGTGCCAAATAAAAGGAATAAAGTGACCCCCTTGCCTTCTGGCATGGGGATGTTCTTAGGGCCGCAGGAAAGAATTAGGGTTACCCTTTTTCATCCATGGGAATCATGCAGTGTTTTCCTCAGACACTATACAAAATGTACCCCCAGGAGCCATGCTACAGCCTGCCCATTTTTATTGTAGCATGCACCTCTGATGAGTGAAGGTGGCAGACCTGTAAATTATAGTGTGGAACAATGTGGGAGGATCATGCTGTATTGTGCTACATCTATAGCTACAACAAAACTTATTGAACATTTATGTTGCAGTAGAGACTAAATGCTTGCCAGGTTGAGCCCCTCATGCTACATGCTGTACAAACATATAGAAGATGACAATCCCTGTCCCAAAGCATTTCCAGTCTAAAAGACAAGACATATAGCAGGTAGGGGATGAGACAGACAAGCAGGTCCTGATGTCGGGGAGCGGAGGGGAGAAGGACAGCGTGACAAAGAAAAACAACAACATGTGAATAGTTTTCAGCCATGATCCGGTCAGAAGAGACAACTATTGGGGAGGGACTTGAAGGAGGAGAAGATGGTGGCTTTCCATATTTTTACTCCGTTTTTTCCATTTATAAAGGACTGTGTAGCAGAAAGCATGAAACGCTTGTTCAAAAGAAAAGAATTGGGTGATCAAGGCTGGCATCCTTGGTGGAATGAAGGAGGGAGCTAACCTCATGGAAAGGTCTCATAGCTCAGTTGTTAAAGATTTCAAAAGTCAGGGTGAGGAGTTTCTGTTTTAGGCCATGGAAGAGGGGGAGGCAGTGAAGGAACTTAAAGAGGGGGTAACAGAGCAACGAGCCAGAACGATTATTTTAGTAGAAACATTTGGAATGGACTTGAAGAGGGGCAGGATAAGCTTGCAAGTATAGTGGCCAGAGAGGAGGGGATTACAGTAGTCCAGGGGTGATACGATCAGCTCTTGAACAAGAGTTGTGGCTTGTGGGCAGAGAAGAAAGGTCAGATCTTGGAAACAGCTCACAGAAAGAAATGGTAATATTTAAATACAACTTGGATGTATGGGACAAAGGAGAGGACCATAAAAAAGATGGAGCCAAAATTACAGGCTTGAGCAACAGGAAAGATCATGGTGCTGTCCACTGTAATAAAATAGGGAATTCAGATGAAACAATTGGGAACACAATTTTGGCTATGTTATCATCAATGGCTGGACATCCAGAAGAAGATGTTAGCAAGACAGGGTGAGATTTTGGTTTGGATGTAGAGAGCATGGGCGGTGGGTGGAGCCCCCCCTTAGGGGAGGCTAGCCCCCAGCTCTGCCCCTTCTGCCCACGTGCTCCCCTAGCCCCCACAGCCAGAGCCCTGAGATCCCATGGCCAGAGCCATGAGTCCCTCCCCACACCCGGAGGAGTCCCGAGTGCCCCACCACCACACCTGCCCGGAGGAGCCCCGGGTCAGCTGAAGCCCCGAGTCTCCACCCCCTCTCCACCCAGAGGAGCCGCGGGCCAGCCACAGCCACACTGCACCTCCACTCCCCAGACCCCAAGCTGCTGCGGGGAAAAGCCTCTCACAGAAGCTTTTCATGTGCCCCATGCAGGTTCTGGGGTGGCTGAGGAGGCGGTGTTTGCTACTCAGATTCCTGGGTTCATCAGTAATCTCTCTGGAGTCCAGGGAGATTACTGATGAACCTAAGAAGCTGAATAGCACATACCGCCTCCTCAGCCACCCCAGAACCTGCATGGGGCATAATAAAGCAAAAACTTCCCCCCAAAACCTCACAACCCGGGGTCAGGCAGCAGCAGCAGCACCAGAGGAGGCAGAGCCTCCACTGGCCTATTATACCCCCCTCCCATGGTAGAGAGGTAGATTTATGAGTCATCAGCATCAAGATGGTAGTCAAAGCCATGTTTGTGATGAGGTCACCCATAGGAGGGAGGGAAGGAAGGAAGGAAGGAAAGAAAGAAAGAAAGAAAAAGAAAGAAAGATTGATTGTAGTGGGTGGCTAAGGACAAAGCCCTGAAGGACCCTAGCCAAAAGTGGGGAGGAAGAAGACCCAGTGAAGGAGTGATCTGAAGGTAGGAGAAGAAGATGGAGTTACAATGACAGGATTTTGAGGTGGTGGTGCTGATTATGGTCAACAGCCTTCAAGGCAGCCAATAGGTTGAAGAATAGGAGGATAGCCCTGAAAACTCACCAGGTAGAGGTAATTAGAGAGCCATTTCAATAGAGCATAGGAGGTCTAGAATGAAACTGGAGGACAAGCATTTAAGACTGAATGTGCCATCTGCAGCTAGTATGAGTTTGGAGATGAAGGGGCACAGGGAGATAGGGCAATAATTGAAGGGACAGTAGGGTCAAGGCTGAAACCAATGCAGTTTGAAGAGTGAGAGGCTGAGATGAAGAATGAGAGCAGGAGTGAGAGAGAGCTCAGGAGATGAGAGTATGAAGGGATTGAGGGAGGTGGAATGGTTAGATGCGGAAGCAGCCTTATGTATCTGACAGGAGAGAATCATGGAGGAAAGGAGTGTGGAGGTGGAGAGGTGTCACCTTGGACTGTCCGTTTTTTTCTTTGAAGAAATTGGCAAGATTCTGTGGGGTGGGGAGGGTTTTAAGAAGGAGTAAAAAATAGTGAACACGCAGGTGCGATTGCAAGAACAGGAATCAGAGAGAGTAGGTAATTACAACTGCTTGACCAGAAAGATGGCAGAGCTGAAGGGTGTTTTAAAATCTGGTTCCACTACAAGCACACATTTGTAAATAAAAGCAAAATCACCACAAGAAATTGGCAACTAAATGCAGCCAATTACATGTGTCTAGGTTAGCTCAAATACAAAGAAGATGATCTTTTATGCCCTTTTATTCAGTGTTTTCATCCAGATTAATTTATTACCCATCCAAGAATTGGTAAATTCTAGGCCTGAGCCTGCTCATAATAGGGCCAAAATTAGTTCCAGTCATGAAATAACTAGCAGCAGGAGCCCTGCTTGTTCTGTCCTTTCTACAAAATTCAGGTATCAGCTCCTTCACAGAACATTCAATTACATTTTTCATGCACACTAGTCATTGGTTAGAAGTAGGGGAAGGATACATAAGAAAATTCATTAGCATGCGATCTGTTTCCCCTCAACTGAAGATCTATTTGGGCAAAAGTAAAACAGCCCTATTGCAGTTAATTACACACACATTATTCAAACACAAAACATACAGAGGAGTTTGGCATGAGAAGTAAACCTTTTGGAAAAGAAGATGGAAAAAGCAAAAAGAATCAGGAGTTGGTCTTTTGGCGTATGGAAATAAATAAGTACCCATGTAGTGCGTACAGCAGTGTTAGCGTGAATAAGGAAAGCAGAACACACACAAACAATACATTAATAGAACGTCAAAAGCCTCCTACGCAGAGTACTTAGCACAAGATGTGTTGGAGCAAAAAGACTTACAGTTTAAAAAAATAAAAGCTAAACAAGGAATTAGGCCCCATAAAACCAGTTAAGCCTCTCAGATATTTGTGTCAAGCTCTTTCATAAAGTTCATTTTTCTATCCAAAATAAGCTTCAACCTTGTAGCCTCCCCTCTCTCTTGTGCACGCGCATGCACACACTCCTAGTTTCTAGAAGCATAGAGAGATTTTATAAAAGGTCAGACGAACTCCTTAAAACAACACACACAGAGTTTGTTGTTAAGTCAGAAAGGGTAGAGTAGCAGGGCAGATAATTAAATTGCATGTGTTATTACTGTGACACGGTGCCTTCTCCAATCTACTCTCAAACACAGTCTATACTGTATGTGTTATCCCAACTCCCCACTTTTCCTGGTTTTGTTAACTTAGAAACTAGTACAAAACTAAATTCACTTTACACCAGGCTTGGCTACTTCTACACTTCCTTCCTCCAGACTACTTAGCCATATATACAGGTGGGGTAAAAAATTACATCGGTCAGCAGAATCCATTTACCATTCTCCAGCAGGATCAACACCTGCTAACAAGGTGGGGGTATTTCAGGCAAACATGAGTAGCCTGTTACAATTGACATTAATGAGTAATCTGTTTTTAATGTATGCTATGCCTCATTACTTTACAAATTGCTAAATTCAGTGTAAAATTCAAACTAGAAAAGAAAACTTTCCAAGTCTGTGGAGGTGTACTCTTTTGTGACTTTCATAAGATCAAAGAGAAAAACAATAGTACCATTAAGAAAGAGTATATGCAGCTGACTGACAGGAAGGCATTGACTGCTACAGTAGCTACTGACTGACTGCAAAAATAAAAGTGCCCTCTTGACACTATGCAAGTGATTCAGGTTTGAAAAGCCGCCACAAAAGTGCATGAAACATTTCATGGTACACAATTGCTTGCATTACTTTACATCTATTTAGCATTCTGTCAGCCTGATCATGTGAACACTGATCAATCCATAACTGAAGCAAACAAGTCAAGGCAAAAAGCCATCACTATCTTAATAACCCAAAACACAATCTGAAGTAAGTACAGCAATTACTTAGACACAAATAGTATGGTAACACTGACTAGTAGTTTGCTGCAGTTAATTTTTCACTTGACTTCTGGACACTTTTTCACTTGGCTTCTGCAATTGACTCTGAGAGGGGCTATACAGCTGCAATTCCTTTCCATGATTTAGGGGCATATCCTGCCCACTCCTCTGCAAATGTGGTGGGCTCCACGTACAGTGAAACTGGTATGGTCCAGCTGTGTGAGGTCAGCAGGCTTTGGGGAAGAGCTATGCAGCCCAGGCCTGGAGCAGAGCCCAGCTTCAGGAGGGCTCACGTGAGCTGTGATGTGTGCACGGATTGGTGGAAGGGCAGGACATCAGGGATATGCATATCCTCCGCTCCTTCCCACCTCCATCAAGGAAGATGTGAGGGGCCTGGAACCTACTCCAGCTTTTAGGCTAGAATGGGCCTCAGAAAAAGACATCTTGTTATAGCAGACAACGGTATAACAAGATTCAATGGCTGGAAACTGAAGTTAGGCAAATTTAGACTTGAAATAAGGTGCAACAGTGAGGGCAAATAACCAATGGAAGTGGAACACCTTACTGAGAGTTATGGTGGATTCTCCATCACTGGAAATTCTCCCCCAGCAGGATGGAGGTGACTTCCACCGTCTTCTGGATGGTAAGAACTGGGTCCTCAGATTTTCATACTTTCCTGAAAAAATATGCAAACAAGAAAAACCTAATACCTTACATTTAGATTGTATCCAAGGCCCCGCCACCCTTCATATGTCATTTCTTTTCTTAGGCCCCAGTCCATGCAATGCACAGTGTAACGCTATGCCCACACAGAGCCCCGTTGAAGTTAGTCTGCCCAGGTGCTCTCAATTGCAGATTGGGGCCTTAGATTGGTAGTTCCTCAGGGCAATAACGCTGTCTTCCAACATGTTTGCCCAACCCCTAGACCAGGGGTCGGCAACCTTTCAGAAGTGCTGTGCTGAGTCTTCATTTATTCACTCTNGGCTATGCAGCTCAGGCCTGGAGCAGAGCCCAGCTTCAGGAGGGCTCACGTGAGCTGTGATGTGTGCACAGATTGGTGGAAGGGCAGGACATCAGGGATATGCATATCCTCCGCTCCTTCCCACCTCCATCAAGGAAGATGTGAGGGGCCTGGAACCTACTCCAACTTTTAGGCTAGAATGGGCCTCAGGAAAAGACATCTTGTTATAGCAGACAACGGTATAACAAGATTCAATGGCTGGAAACTGAATTTAGGCAAATTTAGACTTGAAATAAGGTGCAACAGTGAGGGCAAATAACCATTGGAAGTGGAACACCTTACTGAGAGTTATGGTGGATTCTCCATCACTGGAAATTCTCCCCCAGCAGGATGGAGGTGATTTCCACCGTCTTCTGGATGGTAAGAACTGGGTCCTCAGATTTTCATAACTTTCCTGAAAAAATATGCAAACAAGAAAAACCTAATACCTTACATTTAGATTGTATCTAAGGCCCCGCCACCCTTCATATGTCATTTATTTTCTTAGGCCCCAGTCCATGCAATGCACAGTGTAACGCTATGCCCACACAGAGCCCCGTTGAAGTTAGTCTGCCCAGGTGCTGTCAATTGCAGATTGGGGCCTTAGATTGGTAGCTCCTCAGGGCAATAACGCTGTCTTCCAACATGTTTGCCCAACCCCTAGACCAGGGGTCAGCAACCTTTCAGAAGTGCTGTGCTGAGTCTTCATGTATTCACTCTAATTTAAGGTTTTGCGTGCCAGTCATACATGTTAACGTTTTTAGAAGGTNCCACATCTTTCTTGTCCAAGAAGGTATGTTTGTACTGGCAAATCACTTATAACTAGACCAATGTTAGGGAAGCAAAATCAAAAGAAATTTGAGAAGCATGCAGACAAATATAGTGACTACAAGGATGCCTTAAAAAAAAAAAAAAAAAAAAAAGACTGCAAACACCTTGCACCTGCATGATTGCCCAGTCGAGCTATAACTAGGGGCATACATTCCATTTGGGTGATATATGCCATGTCAGAGCCTGAACTAGCTGCACTGTGCATCTACCTCCAGAAGCACCTAGCCAAGGGCTTTATTAGTAAATCCACTTCACCTACCGGAGTGCCAGTCCTCTTTGTTTAAAAAAAAAAAAAAAGGATGGAAACTTCTGATTATGTGTGGAGTATTGGACCCTAAATCAAGTCACCATTAGAAACCAATACCCGTTACCACTAATTCCTGAGCTAATGGACTGGATGAGCACTGCCCAGGTATACACAAAGCTAGACCTCAGGGGGGCATATTACCTAGTACATGTTAGAGCTGTGGACAAATGGAAGACTACCTTTCAAATGTGTTACCGTCACTTCAAATATCTCATATTGCTCTTTGGTTTGACAAATACGCCTATGACATTCCAGCATTTTATTAATGATGTACTCCGGAACATTCTGGACCAATATGTGTTAGCTTACCTGGATAACATTTTTTTGGACAATGCCAAACAACACACCATGCATGTCTGTTCTGTCCTGAAGAGGGTATGCCAACATGGCCTCTATGCTAAGCTAGAAAAATAAAGCCTTTGATTAGTCCTCCGTAGAAGTCCTAGGGTTCATCCGATCTACTAGAGGTATTGAAATGGACCCATGCAAGGTAAAGGCAGTCCTGGAATGGGCGGTGTCATGGAATGTTCATGAACTACGTTTCCTGGAGTTCACAAACTTCTATCAGTGGTTCATCCTGAGCATCCTGGAGCAATCACCCCTTTCACTATCCTGCTCCTCAAAAAGATTAAGTTCCTCTGGTATCCTGAGGCCCAGCAGGCCTTCGAGGAATTAAAACTCATATTTACCACCACTTCCATATTGGTCCACTCTGACACTTCACACACCTTCATCATTGAAATGGATGCTTCCAGCGTGGTGATTGGAGCAGTGCTATCCCAAAGGCCTGGTCCTCAACAACTGTTACATCCATGTGCTTTCTATTCCAGGAAACTCACACCTTTTAGGGTGAATATTACACTGACCTAAAGGACTCAAACCTGAACACCTCCTGAATCCTCAAGCCTCATAACTTTCTAGGCATAGCTCCCTGCCAAGAACTTCTCATCCTCATATAATCAGCTGAGCCATGGTATCCGAGATATGGTAACCTATGTGAAAGGGCATATACATGTTCCCATAGAATCTCCGAGGACTACAGCCCTACAAGTACGTCATGACTCTCCTCTGGTAGGTCATTTTGGCACCTTTAAAACTCAGCACCTCATTGCTTGTGTCTTCTGGTGGTCTTGCATGTGGGCCACAGTGCAGGCCTATGTCACCTCTTGCAACTTACGTGCCTGCTCCAAGGTGCTGCACAATAAACCCATAGGATTCCTGTGACCCCTCAAGACTCCACCTAGCCCCTGGACAGTCATCACCTTAGATTTTGTAGTAGAACTACTCAAGTCCAATGAGTTCATGACCATTCTGACAGTAGTGGCCCACCTCACAAAGATGACATACTTCATCCCCTGCAGTGGCCTACCCTCCTCCCAGGAAACCGCTGGCTCTGTGTGGACCATGTTGTCCACCTCCATAGCCTCCCAGAGCACATCATCTCTGACTACGGTGCACAATTTATCTCCTGTTTGTGGTGAGAAGCTCTCTGGATTTTGGGCACCCGTTTCTGCCTCTCCTCCATCTACCACCCTCAGACAAATGGTCAAGTGGAGAGGACCAATCAGATCCTGGAGTAGTATCTTTGATGCTAATAAAATTCTACCAGAATGATAGGTCCTCGCTGCTATCTCAAGTAGAGTTTCCATACAGTAATGCAGAACATGCATCTACAGGCCAACACCCTTTTTAAAAAAAACTATGGGTCCTACCCTCAGTTCTCCCCACAACTTCCCACAACTCAGCAGCCCTGGACTGGATACAACACATATGCCAAAACAAAGATGACCTAAAAGTTCACCTGGAGGATGCCAAGAAGAGCTATGAACAATATATGGACCGTTAATGACAGGAGGAACCCACCTTTTTGGTAGGCCAGAAGTATGGCTCTTGGCAAAAAACCTAGCAGGCCATCTTGTAAGTTGGACCAGTTCCTTGTCCCCTACTGTGTTCACCGGCAAATTAACCCAGTCACATTTGCACTTGACTTGCTCTGTTCTCTCTGAATACACTCAGTTTTCCATATACTACTCCTGAATCCCTGCATTCAGGACCCATTCCCTCAGTGCTCCCAATCACCTCCCTTCACCCCTTGGGTATGTGTTCAAGACCACAAAGAGTATATCATCCATGAGATCCTTGATGCCAGAATCAGATGGGGTAGACTCTGGTATCTTGTGGATTGGGAAGTCTACAGCCCTGAAGAGCGCTCCTGGGGACCAGCAGAGAATGTCCATGCTCCTGGCCTGGTAAATGCCTTCCATAAAAACCTCCCTAGAAAACCTGGCCCACTACCACCCAGAGGGTGCCTTAAGGAACAGGGTGATGTGAAGGACTGGGGGCCTTGAATGTGGGGCGCAGGTCCCCAGGCAGTGGTCAGACTACAGCAACCGTCCAGCAGCTCACCTGAATGGCTGGACCAGCAAAGCTCTAGCTTGCAAAGGGCCTGTCCGGGGGTTGAAGTCCAAACCTAGCAATACCACCCAGCGGCAAGAGTCATTGGCTGCATTGCCCAGTGGCAAGAGTCAATGGCCAAGGTAGAGGAATCCAGGCCCACTCTGCTTCACCAAGTTCCAACCCAGGGCCCTGTGAATAATAGTTCACATATGTGACCTAGAGGTGGGCGCCTTTATGCCTGTTCCTGGGGCTACTTCCGACCCCAGCTTCTGGATTCCCCCTGGAGTTCTCTTCGATTGCACTCCTGAGGGTCTTCCTCGATCAGCAGTGATCTGTTGTTCCCGGCCTACATATGGTGAAGGCCCCATGTCAGCTTGGCAGCAGACCCTGGTCTTGGCTGAGTTGAGCCATAGCAGCTTCTCTACAGGAACTTGCAACACACGATTGCCTCCTGCTCTGAACATCCAGAGTGAGCTGAACTGCTCCCTTTTGAGCCCCGCCTCCAATGCAGGCATGCCTAGGAGGTTCAGATGGGCAAGGGCTTTTGGGCCCAGAGCTCTTCTTTAACCCTCAGTTTACCAGTGTAGGGCTCACAGGGCCCCACCCACAAAGCTCCTCATTGGGGGATACTTCCTGCCCTACCAATTGGCTGGGAAGCGCTACTTAAACCGGAAAGAGGCACAGGAAGTTGTCTGAGCAACTAAAGGAATCCTTGGCTGGCTGCTACTATGGACCCTGCCTACTTACCTGACTCCTGGGCCCTGCCTTCTCGCCTGTTCTTGGTTCCTGCCTCCCAGCCTATTCCTGGTTCCTGTCTTTCTTATTCAAGACCCCGTCTGTTCCTGGTTCCTGCTTTCTTGCCTTGTTCCAAGTCCCTGTTTCTATACCTGGCTTGACTCCTGACTGTGGCTCCAGCTCTGACCTTTGGCTTGGCACCTAACTCTCACCCCAGCTCCGGGCCCAGCTACCTGACTCTAACCATTAGGCATGACTGTCCACCCAGTCCCTATACCCAGTAAGGAAGCTGGAAGGGAATCCCAGGGAAATGGGATGAGACTATTGCCATGGGGGAAGCACTCCCCATCCTGTGGGAGACAGGGAGAGTTGCATTGGAGTAGAGCTCTTTCTGTGGTGAGCTGGCCCATTGTGAAGAATAATATGAGCTTGCAACGAATCTTTTAAAAAATGTTTGTTCGTACTTTGGCCTCACCAGCTATGACAAGGTCTCTGAGCTTATATGGCAGCATCCCATTTTTATTTTAGGCTGCAGACTTGCATTCTGTAATGAAAAAATGGCTGAAACGTAAAGAGGCATGTGGAATCTTAGTCTCCCTTGGCCTATAGCACACTGCCTCCCAGACACAATGCCTCAGAGATAAAAAGCTGTCAGTGAGTCAATGGAATGAGCTGATGCGTCTGAGGAATTTCCTTGACAGGTGAAATTGCTGCTCGTGTTCTGCCCAGTGTGTCACGCCCGGATGACATGTTTCAAACTTTGAAAGCAGTGTGTGTGAGTGAGAGGTCACGTTTTTAGGTTAAGGATTTGAAAGAAATTCTAGACAACAGGGTCATCCTAGCAAGGCACTCCTATGTATTTACTCCCTCTTGAGCTAAATTGGGTCACACTTGAAGTAGGAAAAGGTAAATAGCGAAAACCTAATCTTGTCTACAGTGAAAAGAGGATAAAATGATTAACATGTATAGTTTAACACGGTAGCGATATGTTTGTGTATGGAAGAGACAGAGGGCCAACTTCTGAGGTGATGGGTTAGTTTTATGCCCTGATTGCCTGGTGAAAGGAGGTCTAAGTGAATGTAAGAATTCCAGGTTGGTGTAACTTAAATGCCATGGGGCTGGCAGAAGGTAGAAATTAAAGGAAAGAGAGGACATTAACTATGTGGAGAAAAAGTATGATATTTGAGAAAAAATATGATCATATAAGTAAAGACTATTTTGTAATGTAAACAGGCAGGGGGATGGAGTCAGCATACTCAGCCTTAACTTTGGTATTTATTATTTTGTAATGCCTATGTGTGTGCCAGGCACTTCACATACATAAAAAGACTCATTCCCTGCTCCAAAAGAGTTTACAGTTTACATGTAGAGAAGACAGGGAGGAAGGGTAAAATAAAAAGTGGAGGAGAGGTGCAGGAAGAAGATCATGCCCTTGACCCTCACCCCCACACTGACCCCTCTCCCTCCTAGCCCCATCCTTGCTAAAGCTCCCTGTCTCCACAAAACTCTGCCCTGCTCTATCTCTCAAACCCTCCCCCTAATAACAGCTACACCTCCATTCCCCCTCAGTTGCCCTAATGCTACCTACCCCTTGAGCTCAATCCCTTCCCCCAGAGCCCAACCTGCCTCCCTACTAGAGAGACAAGGTGGGTGCGTTAATATCTTTTATTGGACCAACTTCTGTTGGTGAGAGAGACAAATGTTGAGCTTAGACAGAGCTCTTCTTCAGGTTTCCTAGACCGGAAGAAGAGCTCTGTGTAAGCTTGTTTCTCTCATCAACAGAAGTTGGTGCAATAAAAGATATGACCTCACCCACCTTGTCTCTCTAATGTCCTGGGACCAACATGGCTACAACATCCTACTCAAGTCAGGGATAGAGCGGATTGGAAAACTTTGATGAAAACAAAATTCAGATAAAAAAAATAACAAATTTTAAATGTTCATTTGTGCCTGCCGTCAGGGAAACAGGCTGGCAGCATCAAAAAACAAAAGTAGTTGATGGAGCTGAGTACTGCTATTGGCTAATCTTGGCACATCTCCATTTCTTTATGACTAATTAAGGGAATAGCTATGTTTGAGCTAGACTGTGCCTTTAAGGTGAGTGTGTAGCTGCACCACGCCAGAAACATCTCCGGAAAGGAACCATGCCTCAGAGACACCTCTGGAACTCCTCTCACGAGCGTGTCACATCCACCCATCAGCATATTTTCCCTGATTATGTCCAACCACCAGGGCAGGAAGCTGTGGTTAACCCTACTCCCCATCCTCTCCCTGTCCATTTGCTTGCAATAGGAAGTATGGGAATCACAATTCACAGCTCTCCTTCCTGCATCTATAGCAAGACTAAATTCAATTATTAAAGTGTGAAACAGATGGCTGTTAGTCCTGCTTTAAGTGCAAATCTCAATGCACTCTTACGTATGGAGTTGCTACTGTCACCATTATTTTAATATACATTATGCACACACACAGTGATTCACATAAAAACCAGTGTTATCCACTTGCAGTTAAATTTATTGTAATATTTCCCATTATAGAATCATAGGACTGGAAGGGACCTCGAGAGGTCATCTAGTCCAGTCCCCTGCACTCATGGCAGAACTAAATATTATAAGTGCAGTAGACACACAAATCCCATGAACCAAATAAGCAAAATGAACAGAGGCCAATTTTATGTCATGTACATTGTATACACTCTCTCTCTCTCTGGGCAGGAGTGGAAACACATGGAATGTTAGTTGATGCTATTCATATTTTGGTCGATAGAGGGTACCCATGTGACTTTTTCAAAGGAACTTATTCAGTGTATATACAAAATTTCACACAACATTCTTTTAGTGTAGTTTTTTAAAGGTGCAAAGTCAAGAACTCAGAAGTCAGGAAATACCAGCATGAAGGGTGCCTGTGCAACCCCTGTGCCTATGCATTGTGAGACAATCTTTACCTACCTGGTCATATACAATTTTTTCCCACCGGATTCCTGCCTCATTCAGTGCACAGGATGGATGCTACTCACTGAATGAACTGCTATTCAATATTTTATTTTATCCACATTTTTCAATGTATGGCCCTAGATCTTATTTATTTCACACTATTCAAACCCTGCTGTGAAGATAGAAGTATTAATTTCATCATGGGTTCTTCCAACGTGTTCATGGCTGCAGTGGGGGTGCCTTGCAAATATTAACTTCATAAGAATCCTGTTAGATGAGGGGGTATTATTATCCCCATTCTACAGCTGGGGAAGAGATAGATTAAGGTCAAAAGTCTCCACTAATTTTGGGTGCCCATTTTGAGACACCTAGGACCTGTATAATGCTGTGCTTAGCATCATATAGCACTTAATATGTTCAAAGCACAATTCCCGTTGACTTCAGTTGCAGGTGCGAGTGCCAAGCACTTCTGCAAATCAGACCTCAGATTTGACACCCAGAAAATGAAGGCCACACAATTAGTGACCACCTGTGAAGAGTTTCGTTTAAATTACTCGCCTAGCATCACACAGGAACTCTGTGACAGAAGCAGAGAGAGAGAGACTAATTCTCCCGGGTAGCATTCGACTGCCTTAACCATGAGACTATCCTCTTACTTCCTGAAATTCCTGCCTCATTCACGACACACCCTCCAACTTCTTTAACAAATAGTTATTTATTATTCGTATTATCGTAGTGCCTAGAAGCCCTAGTCATAGACTAGGAGCCCATTGTGCTAGGCACTGCACTAACACAACAATTCCCTGCACCAAGGATCCTACAATCTAAGGCCTGGTCTACACTACGATTTTAGTTCGAATTTAGCAGCGTTATAGCGAA